>CANUEY010026529.1:0-12598 GCA_948099555.1 Croton setiger
ATATAGAATGAGGTGTTACAGACGCCGTTTTATTCAATCAGAAAAAAAAGAAACAGAAGAAATGTAAATTGAACAGAAATGGGAACGAAAAAGAAAACAGAAAGGGGACAAGATGAAAACGAAACCAGAATAGGGAAATTAAGGGTTCCTAGTCCAATTCAAAACAAAAGGGAAAGGAAGAGAGAGAGAGAGAGAGAGAGAGAGAGACAGAAGCAGGGAAGTGACAGATGAACATCGTGGAGATTGGAAAGAGAATGCTACAGACGAAGAAAGAGTTGGCCAAAAGAGTTGATAGAGACAGAAGGTAGGACGTGGCTACAGCAGGAGCACACGAACTTCCCTTGAAAAGGGAAGGTTGAGAGGAGCTTTGAGAAAATCAGAGAGGCTTTCTAGAGAGAGCAGAGAGAGAGCTTTCTGGAAAAAAAAGTGGTAAGCTTTCTGGGTTGAGATAGGATTCTTTATTCTGATTTTAGGAATTTCAAAATGTTCTTTTGTAATTGAGGGTTTTTGAAATTAAGGTTTCCAATTTCTATGATTGGGAATTTGGGGATTAGGGGTTTTCTTTAGAAATTTGGGGAATTTCTGCTATAAAAGAAACCTTTTTTTTTATTTTTTTGATTTTTAAAAAACATTTCGAGGGAAATTGATCCTTGTAAGAAGCTATAAAGATTCTGGAATTTCAATAAAAGCTGGACAAATTCTGAGGTAATTTAAATTTCAGTTTCTTTTCCTTTCATGTTGAATCTATTGAGACTGGTCTGGGATCCAGACTAGTATTGCTGTTTGATTTTTCTTTTAAGGCTTTTAATTTCTGCTCTTGGCTTATTTATGTTCTGTTTTGATATTTTATCTTTAAGCTCACTATTGAGCTTTCTGTGTGGCATTAACCTGTTGAGAATGTGAGCTGTTTGCTGGAATTCGAATAGGTTGATGTTTGCTGCTGTTGATTTAAGTATTCAGGCCTATAAAACATAGGAGATTATTGCCATAAATCAAGTGATGTTGATGATTTCTTGTGTCGTATAGATGTTGTTTCTGTTGAGGTTGCTTCTGTTTCCAATTTTTGTTCTCATGTAAGATATGTTGTTAATTTTTCTGGTTTAGTCTGGAATAGTATGTATTTTCTGTTGATTCTAAATTAAATGTTTAGGTGTTACTGTCATAGTTGAAAGCTAGGTTTAACAGTTATGCCTTCTGTTGTGTCAATTAAGATGACTGATATTTTGAATTCTGAAGTCTGGGTCTCACTGTTTTTATCCAGTATGCATGCTGTTTGGATAAAATATCACATTTACACCTTAGAATTGCTACTGTAACATGCTGCTTAGAGTAACAATTTCAAGTCAGTTCATATGGTTTATGTTCTTATTGAAATTAGAGGTAGTTTAAAATATTGCCATGTTTAAATGTTTGTCTTGCTGCTGGAAAGGAGTCCTAAATGATTTAGGTTATTGTCCATATGATCGAGTATGATGAAGTTTAGGATTTTTTCTGAGTGTTGTTAATGTTGTGATTGATTCAAGCCAACTGGGTGCTCTATGATAAGTCTTGGTGTTGGTCCATTGCATGGTCACTATTGTTGTCCTATTAATAAAACCTGGATTTGACTTGAATTTTGCATAATGAAGCTTCAGTTTCAAATTGAAAATCAGCTTGGAAATTGCTGAATTATCTTGAGTCTTCAACATGTATGCACACCCCTGTCACTAATATGCTAGGTCATTCTAGTTTCCATTCTAATATGTTTTGCATCCTATTAGTTGGAGTTACAGCTCCTATGTTAACACATGTGTCTGTTTAGTATGGTTAATTCATACTTCCTGGACAGGCAGTGATCATCATTGATTTTTAGTATGCCATTATTGCTTGCTCCTCTTTTTCTGTTGATAATTGTCAAACTGCCTGCATGCTTGCTGTTTCTGTTTTCGTCATGGATGTCCATATGTGTTGTGTTTACCCCTTAGGTTGGGCTTGATATTCATGACTGCTGCATCATTTTTGTTGTGGTTTGGCCGTAAAGGTCCGCTTGTTGCTTCTGCCATTTTACTATTGCTGTTGTGTAGATTGTATGTTTGAAGAGTTATATATGTAAAAAGGGATTAATTTGAATGGATGACATGCAATATGGACCATTTTAGCAAAATGATACTTTATAGGGACTGTTTTGTTATTCCATTAAAACTTGTGGACTGTTTGGCAAGCTGTCATTTGTTTGGATGTTAATTATTATGATATGATATGAAAAATAAATTCTGGAATAAAAAATGTTTAAAGGGGCAGAATTGTAATTTCTTAGAAAATCAAGGACTAAAATAGAATTTGTGCATGATTTGTTTTATGTTGATGTGTTTGCACGCTTTGTCGGTTGTGTGGTCATTTTGGCATGAAATTGATGTGTGTGTTTGGTTAAATTTTGCAAAATTCGAGGACCAAAATGCAATTTTCAAAATCCCGAGGACTAATTTGTAATTTTTTTGTAATTTGCTTAAAATTGTAAATTTGGGCGCCGGGATTTAATTCAGGGATTAAATCGGGTAGCATGTAAATTTTAGGAATCGTTTGTAATTATTTTCTCCGGAATCAGAGAAAGAATATTTTAGAACTAAGGGCTGTTTAATTTTTCGCAATTTAAATTTCCGCAATTTACTGCTTTCTGTAATGTGTTTTTACAAACGAATTTTATCACCGTTTAGGAACATAGCTAGTTGGCTTTTCAAAATAACAGTCTCAACTTTGAATTTTCGGAAAACTAAAATTGGTTTCAGAGGCCAGTAAATCTGGGTGTTAGTCGAAATGAAATTTCGGCTAACGTACCTTACCCTCTTACTCAGAATTTCTGGTTCGGATTTTGCCTTATCCATAATAAAAACGGAGTCAACTTTTTCAAATAAAATTTTGGTTTTTCCTAAAAACTGGTTCCCGAAATGGGTGGCGACTCTAAAATGATTTTAAGACCGACTAGTTCGGCACCGCAACCACAAAAATGCTTTATCGCTTTTAAATCCAATTTTTATCTTTTCGGCTCAGAAGCCGGAAATTCGTCGGCGGAACCGGACTGTAAACATATACCTTTGAGAGATTTCTCAGAAGTGTATAGTATGGGGATTAATATTGAAGATCATCTGATAGAAAAAAAGAAGGCAAGTGCGAAGAGCGGGTCTAGTAACAGCCGAGGCAGAAATAATCATTCAAATTCAAAGCAAAGTGGGTCTGGAAGTGCAAAGGTGGGAGGTAGCTAGAATGTTAATATCTTGAGAAATACATCAAAGAGGAAGTTCTCAAACTTCTCCTTGCCATTATCAACGATATTGGAGAGATGTATGAAGAGAGGTTTATTACAGCCGTTGGAACCCAAGCCGCTTCCTGATCCATTGCCCGCCAGATTCAACACTCGGGCATATTGTGTGAGACCCTGACCTAAGTCCTACGTCATTTTGACATCATTACATGCATTTTGTACATTTTTGATTAAAATGCATTATAGTTTGATATGATATATGACATGAAAATGAATTAAATGATTTGGAAATGGAAATATATGAATTAGAGATGTTAAACAAAATATGTTTTTAAGTTCGTTTATCCTTGAAAGACATAAACGGAGCCAATTAGAGTTTTTGGCTCGCGCGACCGGAAAATGTCGAAAACGCGCAATATTTTAAAGTAAATGATTTGGGTATGTTTTGAATATGATAATATATGATTTGAATAAGAGTTATAAGCTATGTTATAGGCTTGTTTGCCGTCGAAAGACACAAACGGAGCTAATTAGGGTTTTTGGACCCGCGCGATTGGAGAATGCCGAAATCGCGTAAAATATGAACCATATGATTTTATATGTTTAAGAAAAAGTTTTGGGACCATGATTTTACGAGAACGTCGTGCGGTTTTGGTTCCGTAAAAATCGTCGAGCTTCGGAATCGGTTTAGGGCACCGAGCGAACCACGACCACTTTTCGGATTCCAATTTTTAAGAAACTTCAGACACGTGTTATATGTATTATTTTGACACCAAAAAAAATTTTAAGTAGGTGTTGGATGATTTATAGGGCTAGAATATGGGTTTGATGATTAAATGAAAGAAAGGAAGAATACTTAAGGTTAAAGAAAGGTTTAAAGCAAAAATTGGATAAGTTTGTGTAAGAAATAATACCAAGTAGCTGCTGGATAAGTTGGGAAGTGTAACATGAGCTAGAGAGGCAAGAATTGAGGCTGGTTCATTAAAAAAAGAAAGAAAACGTAGATGAAAGGGAAAAAGAAGAAAAGAGAGAAAAGGGAAAGAGAAAGGAAAAAAAGAAGAGAGAAAAGAGGGAAAATCAAGTAAAACTTTCAATCCAACAATTTTAATGTGTTCTTAGGATGTGTATGAGTTGATTAGAAGTGTTAGATTGGGTAAAAAAGGGCTAGAAAACATGGGAGAAGAAGAACAAAATTCTGGGTACACAATTCTGGATTTTGGGCAGTTTTAAGGTTGCTACTTTGGAGGATTATATCTTCCATTTGGTGATGCTTGTGTGAGTTTGGGCTATATGGGATGATAGAGGGTATGTTTATGTAGATTTTGGTCTTTTTAGTTTGCCGGAAAACCACCGGAGGTGGTCGGAAAAGTTGTTGGAAGTTGGGGTGAGAGTTAGGCAAATTCTGGGTTCTGGGTAAGCAGTGTTGAGGAGCCAACTTTGAGGGCTTGTATCTTTTGATCTAGAGGGTTTATGGGAATTTTGCTCCAATGGTTAGCTAGAGGGTGTGTAGAGGAAGAGAAAGGTGGTCTTAGTTGGCCGGAAAGTCACCGGAGGAGGACGTACGGTGGTCGGGAAGTTGGCTGGAGAGTCAGGTTTCTGGGCAGGAAGTCAGACGGTGTAGGCGTGTGGCAGGCCGACCAAAGCGACACGCCCTGCGTGCGTTGAAATTACGAAATTATAATTTTGATAAATTATATAATGAAATTGTTATACCAACTTATATGTATAAGACCATATAACATAATAAAGCATTACCCACTAGATTAGGTCCTCAATTCCTATTAATTGAGCTTCAAAGAAATATCAAAAGGGGTTAAAATTTTAAATGTGGACCGCAAATAGGGTGTCTACATACTATGTATGCAAATTGCAGTAGTTAGCAAACAGAATATGCGAACTTATTAAATTTTTATTTTTCTAGGCAAGTCTGCATACCCATCATGTGAACTAGTAGCCGTAATTAAGTTAATGAGTGATTCATGCGCGTGTTTAAGAGGAGACGAATCAGCGAATGTCACGTGACGCGCTAATTTAAGTTCGTATAGCAAGTATGCGAGCTCAATTCTATTTGAAAAGGGTTCGCATACTAGGTATTCGAACTTCTTAAAACATTTGACTGTGTTTAGAGGTTTTCAACGTCAATCATTTTTTGATAGTAGTTGAAAAAATTTTGTTTCTTGATTGTAGTAATGGAGCAAGGAGAATTATTGAGTTCATAGCAGTACTGTGATGGATTGCAGTAATGGAGCAAGGAGAATTATTGAGTTCATAGCAGTACTGTGATGGATCAAGGGCTCGTTAGTGGTGATCTATTATTCCTTCAGTGGCAACATAGATCGATCTACATCTTTCGAGACGAAGAGAGATACGATAGTTCGCTGAACATCAGAAGAGCGGACACGCAGATATGGCGGCAGCTAGATGCGGAGCATCCCCGAACGCTCATGTACATCGACGAGCTCGACTTCGGGGCGGTCCGGAGGATAGGGTCCATTTACTATGATTAGGCCCTACTTTTAGCTCTAGCGGAGCTGTGGCGGCCGGAGACACACATTCCACCTACTGTTCAAGGAGACGATCATCACACTGCAAGACGTGGAGGTCATTATTGGACTCCCTATCGACGGACGGGCTGTCACGTACCGATTTCAGAGGCCCGCGGTTTAATGGTGTCAGTACTTCATCAAATTTCTCAGATTTGCACCCAATGACACAGATATTAAGGGGAGCAGTATCATGTTTAGATGTGTCAGTGAACATTTAATGACGCCTATGGATAACGGCACGCTGGATCACGTTTACCAGCAGCGTGCTCAATGTTACGTGTTGTGGCTGATGAGATGGTTCTTATTCTATGATTTCTCGAAGATCAGTACGTCTTTGATATTGATGCCCATGTTCGAAAACTTCACCTCCTGTTGGGAATACAATTGGGGGAGTGCGGTCCTGGCTTACCTCTACTGTAACTTGTGTCAAGCAGTGACTGAGTGCGAGTACATCGGAGGGTGTCTGCTCTTACTACAGGTAATTTATTTTATTTAAGAGTTTTCTTTTATTTTAAAAATGTTACGTATTTGTTTAAATGAGTTACCGATTGTATAGTACACAAGTGTGGGCTTAAGAGAGGCTCGCGACTCTTCACCCGACACTGCCCGACAGACATCCTGTGGTTTTTCAATGATGTCTCTATGCGCGGAAGTATGTAGCTCCTCCCATTCAATTTATTATTGGTTTTAGTTTTTAGAGTATTTTAGTAATATTTACTTGTTTTTTGTAGACGGCAAACCAGAAGATTTACAGGACATCACCAGCCACATTCTGCTAAGTTATAAAGATCAATTGTCGGTTTTTGACAGTTGGCGAGGTATGTTTCACCATTTTTCAAATCTTCATGTGTTTTTTTTTTTAATTATAGTGAACTATACATCACAGTTTTTGTGAATAACTTACACAGAGCAACTACTATATGCTATGCCTTCTCAGTGCAAAGCAGGGCAACAGATGTGAACCACCATCACGCAGTTGATTTTCATAGAGATGGTCAAGTTCCATGTCCCTAACAGGACGGTGCAATAGTTTGGGTATCGGCAGGAGATACCTGAATCGAATCTGCTGCTTGACTTAGAAGAGCATAGGCGCCTCCATAAGCTGACAGGGATTGGTTGACCGAGCGAGTATTGACGCATATTCCACCAGTCCTCCATCGCGCGGTGAGAGGGATGATGAAACACTCTATTCGTCGAAGATTACATCGAACGCGCAGAGGCTTCAAATGAGTACCTACCGTGGTACCAGGAGCGAACGATCCGCTTCATCAACAACTCGGAGGAGTGTAGGAGTGTTCATGTACCTCAAGGGTATATCGGATCTGCAGAGGGCTACGTAGCACTTGTTAGTTTCTATTTTTATTTTTCAGTTAAGGGTTTTTTTTCAGTTCAATATTACTTTTATATTTTCTCTAGGACAGGTTATGTCTACATCAGAGGTTATGCAAAATACGCTACAGTGTCAGCAACGGCATTTGGCTTTCAGGAGCACACATGATGATGTTACGGAGTTTCTCGCTAGAGTTCTGGATCATTGTCAACGGGGCTTCAGGTACATTAGACACCGTCTCGACACAAACATATGAGCCTATACATCCACTTAAACCGCCTAAGTGTAACAACCTATATCTTATATGTGTCATTAAAAACGGGCATTTTTTTCATACACATGACATATTAGATATACTAATCGTTATAACCTTTGTACCCGATATTTCAAACCACAACTATAATTTACAAATTATACACCTATATACAAACTTTAACGACTATTATGAATTTAAATATTAAACAAACTAAACCAAACCACAATATATAATTTACATATTTCTATATGCGATGCAATGCAAGAGAAAGAGGCAGAGAGTTTTAGCTGACCAGCCCGAGCAGAAAGAAGGTGGTACTGACGCTGTCAATTGCCTAACGAAACTTGAAATCATGGAATTGCATTTTGATGAGTTACATACTCAGCAAGTATAAACTAAAACAATATATAACAGAATAATAAAATCACTAATCAAAATCATAAACTAAACCTGTCGATGACAAGCTTATTTTATATGATTTCATTTACCTTGCAAACTATAACCGATTTAACCAATAACTCCATTAGAATAAATAAAAATAACAATGTACAAATGTCTATGTCATAAGATACGTTTACTCTGTGAGCTGTAACTAATGTAACCAATGATATTAAGTAATTCCATATAATAGATATACAGATGTCAATGTCATATAATTCCATTTGATTACGTTGTGATCTATCGAGCCACATACTGTCATAGGGATTCTAAGTGACAAGTGATATGTTACCGGCCAGTAGTAAAGACCTGTATAATTCATAGATCATATGTAATCCATATATTGACCCGAAGGTCCCATTGACCTGTAGGTTGCAAGTGTAAATCATGTATTGACCCATAGGTCATAAGTGATATTTTGCAAGTACTGGTTAAGATGGTGACAACTATTTTATTTAGTCAATATGGATGCACTAAACTTGTATGACATGTATACAGTTATCATAATATAAAATATAATTCAAGATGATCATAGATCTTATTTCATAATATCAGTCAAAACATAGCAACATACAAATGCTAATGTCCAATGATTCCATTTAATTTCGTTGTCAACCATCGAGCTAGGTACTGTCACGAGATTCCAACTGATAAGTGGCTGGCTAGTAATAAAGACCTGTATAATTCATAGGTCTATAATAATTCATATGTTGACTCATAGGTCACAAGTGAAAATCATATATTGACCCCTAGGTCCCAAATTGATAATCATATATTGAGCCGTAGGTCTCAAGTGATACTCATATATTGACCCGTGGGTCGCAAGTGATATTTTTACCAGTACTAGTCAGCATGGTCACAACAGCCTTTATTAAGTCCTAATGTATGCACATGTATGACATATATACCATAATCACAATATTCAATATAATCTAATCCATTTATCAAGTTTCGGTATCGATCCAAACAGATAAACATTGTATAATAATTCTCAATAAACAAATCAGTCGGATTTCAGTGCCAACATAATCCATTTAATCACATATATTCGATTAACAATAATTTCAAATGACTGAACCCCAGTACCGATCCAAATAGATAAATCATCAATTGTTCAAATATTGTAACTTAATCAATTGAACTTCAGTACCAATCCAAATAATTCAAATAACATATATTCAATATCAATCAATTTAATCAATCAATAACAATATCGATCCAAACCAATAATTCAACATATATAATCCAAAACATGTATACCAATAATTCAAACGGTATATTATTTCAAGCAAAAAAAACAATTGTTACAAACAGTCCATTTAACCTATATAATAGAAGATAAGTAAATTACCTTCTTCAAGTGATCTCATCAACTTATAATATCAAAAACCTTTAACTCATTTATTCACATAATCTATCCACATCTATGATTCAAAACAATTAATTCATTTATTTCAAATAATTTAATAACCACTTTTATTCAAAACAATTAAATAATTTATTTTAAGTAATTTAATCATTTTGTATCATTCACGATAATTAAACCATTTAATTCAAATAATTCAATAAATCTCTATTAAACAAAGCAATTAAAACATTTATTTCAAATAATCTAATGCATCTCTACTTTTTCAAAACATTTAAATCATTTATTTTCAAGTAATTTAATCATTGCATTTATAATAACAATCAAATAAATTGACCGGGTTTTAGTGCCGATCCAAACAAATAAACATCAATAATTAACAACGATATTCACAATTGACTGGATTACAGTACCGGTCTAAATAGATAAATATCAAATAATAAGTCTCAATAGGTCATTTGGTCGGATATCAGTACCGACTCAATAACCAAATCACCTATATTTCAATTATCAATAATGTTAAGTGACCATACTTCAATACCGGTCCAAACCGTTCAATTATCCTATAATCAAAATAAACAATTCAATTGATCGGCTCCATTGCCGACTGACCCTTACCTGGAACCAGTTGTGGACGTCTATTTGAATGTGTTTCACCTTATACCCCGGTTTCTTTATAACATGAGGCATAATAAGAGCGGCAATATTTTTGCCCGTCACGTTTCTGTTCTCCCGCCCAATGTTTGCGCCCAAATAGTTGCTCCTCCACCCATTTAACCATCCTCCACAACTCCAAACATTGCTGTTGAAACGCTCTTATACTCTACGCGCAAGTTGCCCCGTTGTTGACGCTCGATTTTGACCCCCAAAATTTAAAAAAGAAGTGTTTAAAGAAAAAGAAAATACATTTATTTTATTTTTACTTTCTCCTTGTTTTGTAAAAATTGAGGAAAAGAGAGAAAAAAATATATATTCAAAAAAAAAGAAAAGATAGAAAAAATATAAAAAAGAGAGAAAAGAATTAGAAGGAAAAAAGAAAAAAAGAAAAAATGTAAAAGAAAAAAAGGGTGTAATTGAAAGAAATTGGAAGTAGAGAGGAAGATTGGAGGGAAGGAAGGACGGAATTGAGAGAGGAAAGCAAGTACAGGGGCCAAAACGGAATATGCAGAGAAAAGAAGGAGGGAGCGAGCCAGGGAAACTTAAAACGGCGTCGTTTTACTTAGTGTAAAACGACGTCGTTTCACTGAGTTAGAAGGCAAAAAAAATTATAAATGAAGTGCAGCACTTCAAGTCGAAACGACGCCGTTTTTTGGTCACTAAAACAAAAAAAAAAATAACAAACAGAAGAACGAAACACTAGGAAGAAAGAAACAGAGCGAATGAACAAGGAAGAAAACGAAATCCCAAGAAATTAGGGATTTCGTTGAATTGAAACTGAAATCGAAGAAGGTGGAGGAGATCGTGGAAGAAAGTGAAGACAAATCGAAGAGGATCGTGGGAGCAACAGGAAAAAAGGGAGTGTTTTCTGCAATTAAAAGAGGCCAGCATCGGAAAAACGAGGGGGTGGGAGTCCAGAAAAGGGGAAACCTAGAATCGAGTCGAAGAAAAACAAAAACTGTAAGAAATTTAACTTTAGGGTTTCTTTTGTTTCTGTAATTCGAATCGGTAAAGAAATTAGGGTTAGCAGTTGTCGTAATTTGGTTTAATTGTGGATTGTTTTTGGTTGTTATTAATCGTTCTGATATTGTTTGGAGCTTTTCAAGATTGAGGGACCTTTTTGTAATTTTCCAAAATTTCAGGGACTTTTTCGTAATTTTGCATGTATATTTTAAATAGCAATTTTAAATGCTTCTCGGGAGTTTGGGATTTAATTTGGGGACGTATTTGAATAGAAGGTAATTTAATAGGTATTTGGTTTGTAATTAGTTTTAGGGTTTATTTTTCGCATTTTTAATTTCTGCGATTTATTATTTTCGTGTTTGAAATTTTTTTCACAACTGATCGAAAAATGCCAATTAGGAACATCGCTAGATTTAATCACGCCATGACTTTTCTTTTAAAATAAAATTAAATTTTAGGAATTAAACAAACCAAGAAGCCGGTTTTTGCCGGGCGGCGATTTAAATAAAACATAAATCGTCGTACCTTACCCCCTTATCCGAATCTCTGAAATTTTGATCAGTGCTTTTTAATTAAAACGGAGTCATTTTTCTTAAAATTAAATTGGTGTCCCGAAAGCGGGTGGCGACACGAAAATCTTTTTAAAGACCGACTAGTTCGACACCGCAAACCCAAAATTGTTTTGTCATTGTTTTTGGCAAAAATCCAAAATCACATCGAAAACTGAACGACGACAGTTTTTTGGCGACTCTGCTGGGGATTTTACAGTCGAAATTCTTGTTTTAATTAATCGAAATTTTGACTGTAATTAGGGGTTAACTCTGTAAATGGTTTGTTTTCTTTCCAACTTTTAAGTTAAAATTTTTCAAAAAATTCCAAAAATAAATAAAAAGTCGTTTGTTGCGTGTTTTACTGCTTTCCTTTACTGCTTTTTTAGGAATTGCATTGCATACTCAGCATCTTCTATCTCCATTCTACCCCGATCACCCTTACGGTAAGGTTATCAGTGCGACCAGTCTGCCGCCTTCCGGATTTATTCGGATACACCAGTCGAAGTACGGGTAATGCTTACCAACCGTAAGTCTTGTACCTTCGGGTATATAAAAGGTTAGGCCTCTAAAGCCGAAGCCTCGCTTACGGAATCCAGACTTGTCAAACCCGACTTAACCCACATGTAGTCAACCCTAGTAACTTCCATTTAGGACTTTACCCAATTTGTTGTGCTGTTGCTATGAATCATCATCCTAAATGTGAGAGAAAAACGACAATCTCAAAGTCCCTCGATGACTGTCGAGATTAGACCAAAAATCCTAGGGTTTTTAGATGTCAGAATTTTGACCAAACGAATTTGTGTGTGAGCGATATAAGGGTGGAGTTCATGCATTTCCTACCTCCCGTTCCCCCTTTTTTTGTAAATAATGTTTCAGTCATGCATCACGTAACGTGATTTTTTGTTTCAGCTATTTTTAAGAGTCGATTACAATTATGGGCCATGGGCCCTAACCCCAGTTGGTTGCTTTACTTGAGACCTTTTGTCAAGGACAGGCAAGATAGCCCTATCCCATACACTAGCAAAGCCCATCGGCATTTACAGTTGAAGATCAAAAGCCCGCAGTATGTCCAAAAGATAGCTCGATGACAACTCATTTGAATTGTAACTATTCATGACGTCCAGCGTCACCACATTTCTGTGATGTAATTGTTTCGGAGAACAATTGTAAACCAAACCCTTTTGTTATCAATGAAGTTGAGATTTTAGCTATTACATTTCTAATGTCTTTTGAAGTGAGAGAGTGAGAATAAA
>CANUEY010026554.1:0-41295 GCA_948099555.1 Croton setiger
TTTCCTTCTAACTTTCAGACTTGTCTAGGATGATAAAAAAATAAATATGTAATTATTTAATAAAATCTTAATTGAAATAATAGATAATTGCTATAGTGATAAAAGGTGAATGGTTGTGCCTTACACAATAAAATATTATCATATCAATTTTATATACTAAAGATGTTGTGGTGTAGTTGGTTAACATATATATATATTAACATGTTAAAGGTTTTGGGTTCGAACCCTAGTTTGATTGTTTTTTATTTTTATAGTGAGTGGGGCCTACAGGTTTGATTTAATAATTAGGATAGTCTAATTCAAATAAACCATGGTTCGATTCAAATAAACCAAATGGTAGTTTTGTCATTTTGAAAAAAAAAAAAAACGTTGACTTTTCCGTTGACTAACAGCCAAAGTGGACGGAAGGACCTGAGAGTCTATTTTTTCAAAAGTTAGGGACCCGTTGATATAATTTCAAAAATAGAAGGACCTACGAGTATGTTAGGTCAAATCTCAGGGACCCAAAAGTAATTACCCCTTTTTTTAATAGAAGATGTATTCCAAAACCATTTTTGATTGTTAGCAATGACAATAAAGTTGCTATGAAGAGCTGGAAACCTAGAGTAGAGGAGGCCATGGGCCGGTTTGGCCCGCTGGGTCTAGTCCGTGGCCGAACCATGACTGGTTGAACCGGAATCGTAACCGGTCGGTCGACAGTCCGCTTCAGGTTCAACAAAATTTTAAACTGTAACTGTCAAAACCGTAACCGTTGTTGAACCACCCAAACCGTCTAATTGATTTACCGTCGGTTAACCGAAACTTAAATAAAAATTTAATATTTGGGTTAACCACCAGTTTCAATCGTGGTTCAAACCGGCGAGCTAAGGTTAGACAGGTGGTAGGCCACGTGTAGAGGGAGCCCAACGGGCTTGGGGCGCGGGCTGGCTTGTCTGCCTGCGTGCGGGGAGCCTGAAGAGTTTAGAAACACTAGGCCCGACCGCGTGCCCAGCATAGAAGGGCTGGCCTTTGTTTTTCCCTTTTTTGGCAGAATTAGGGGGGAAATGTAAATTTAAAATTTGGACAATTTTATCCTTACGAACAGTAAAAATGAGTAGTTTTCGAGAGTATTTTGTGTCCAACGAAATTTTAGAAATTGGTTATAAATTGGAGGGAGGCAATTTTTTTCACACATTGCTCACACTCTCTTCAATCCAGACTCTCTCAAATAAATTTAATTAATTGTTTTAGTGCTTAATTTACGTCGTTGCTTTGCTTAAATTTTTTATACCACTACTCTACCTATTTTATTTTTCACCAAATTATATTCGTTATTTTTTGAACAAAAACACAATTAAAAAATGTGTCAACTCGGATCAAGTGCTGCTGGAGGAAGGGGTAAGATACCTGAAATTCAAGAAGTTGAAGACCGGATAATTCATGATTTATTCGATTATCCGGTCGATTCAACCAGAGCTCAAATGTTTATCGGGGGAGCGCTCATAAATTCTCCAACCCATTTTGAAGATTTCACAACCGATGAGTTGCGGTAAAATTTACAAATCAAAATGTCGTCATCACCGTCATCGTCTCAACAAACACGGTATTATCTTAGTTAATTTATTTTGAAGTTACTTAATTTTTTTTCTACCTTACGTAATATTTAATCACCTATTTTTTTTAGTAATTAATTTTTTTTTCCTAGTTAATTTGTTTAACTTAATTTATTTTTTCTTATTTTTGTTTGTAATTTTTTTTTATAATTTGTTTAAGTTATTTTTTTTCTTATTTTTTTTTCTTAATTTATTTTTTCTTATTAATTTGTTTAATATCGTTATTTTTTTTAATTTCTTAATTTATTTTTTCTTCTGTTTTCTTTAATTTGTAATTTTCTTTTTCAGCATTTATTTTTTCCTTTTACTATAAACTAAGTAATTTTTTTTTTTAAAATTACTTTATAGTCCCGGATTTTAATTGGACAAGAAAGTTGGGACACAATAACAATATATATCGCAAAAGCACCTAAGCAATGTACCTCAGCATTTCTGGCTGGAGTCCATTGAAAATTTCAAATACGTTCAAGTTTGCAAATATTGTAACATAGGCTACAAGTGGAAAATCGCCGAAAGATACAGGATGATGAAGCGTCACATGAAGCAACACATCCGGCGGAATTTTTCGATAAAAAAAGATCACAAGCGCAAATATCCGAGTATATGTGTCTTTTAAAAATTCTATTTTTAATTTTAATGATAAGGATTATAAAAAAGGATAACCGAATTTATATGTGTTGAAAAATTGTCTTTTTCTTTTGGTGAAAAATGTGATTTCATTAAATTTTTAAGAGCATTAATCCACTTGTCAAAACTGTTGTTAGAAATACTACTAAAAAAATATTTTAACTTTGTTTAAGTAGAGAAAAATAATTATTAATTGCTCAATTTGTTGCAATGGAAGTGCGTGTCTCTATTTGTTTTTGATATTTGGACAGATAATTGGCACAATCATCTCTAAATGAATTAACAGTGCATTACATTGATAATTCATGGCAGTTACAAAGAAGAATAATCGTCTTTCGTACTTTTAACGAAAGACATACTGCCGCAAATATATATAACATAATTTATAATGTTTTAGATGAATATAAACTGGTTAAAAAAATTTTAACTATCTCATTTAATAATGCTGCATCAAATACTGCATCTATACATCAATTAAAAGAACTATGTCAGTCAAATGTTGGCGTTAAATTTTTTCATATTAGATGTGCATGCCATGTTTAAATTTGTGTGTTCAAAATGGTTTGAAATTTTTAGAAGTTCATATTGCACCCATAAAAAATGCAATTAAACATTTATACTCATATAATAATTTTATGAAAAATTGGTTTAGATTTTGTAGAAGTAATAATTTGACTCCAACAAAATTTAGACGTGTACAGTTTATTAGCACAATCATATGAATATAATGATGCATTGTGCGCATTTCACAATTTTCAGAAAAATCACGATATTGTGATTTATCCACAATCATGAGAAATATGTACAAAAATAATTAATTTATTAGAAGTGTTTAATGATGCAACAAAAATATTTAGTCATGTCTACAAACTAACATCACATATTTTTTGCAATGTAGTATTAATATAGTTGATAGATTGTGAATGTTTGACATTAATTTAAAAAATTGTGTGCAAGTAATGAAAAATAAATGGTTAATTATTTTAAAATTATTCCTAATTTATTTTTGGTTGTCCTTGTGTTTTATCCAAGACTTAGATTAGATGTATTAGATTTTAAATGTTTATTATGATGATTTGAATTTGCCTATAGATAAAATAATTAATGTTCATATCTTAGTTAATAAAACTAGACAAACAGTAAATGACTTATTTCTTGAATTTTCTGCAAATAACATTTCGGCTACTGCTACTGACGTTGGCGGAAGTTCTACTCTCGCCAGATCGGGTGGGACCTTGGTTCAAAATAAAATGTTTCTTATTTATTCCCAACGCCAAAAAAGGCCGAGTGGGACCGATGCAAGTTCCTTTCCGGAACTTGACAAATACATGTCCACAGAGTTTAAATTTTCAGGTGTAGCAACGGATGCTATAAATTTCAACATTTTGGAGTGGTGGAATAGGCATGAAGATACATTCCCAATTATGGCGAAAATTGCTAAAGAAGTATTGGCGGCATCGGTGTCAACTGTTGTGATTGAGCAAACATTCAGTGCCGGTGACCTATAGCTTTCCGAGAAAAGAGCTAAATTGAGAGCGGACAATCTCGAAGCCCAAGTGTGCGTCAGCGATTGGGCGGCGGCCGATGCACGAAAACAAGATTCTTGGACTTCTTCCTCCAACGAAAGTTTTGAAGTCATCGAAAGCTTATCTAGCGCAAAAAATTAAGGTGAGAAATAGGACTACGTGGACTTTATTTTTTATTACGCCAAAAAAAATATGTAGCAAAATAAATTTTTTAAAAAAATAAAAAATTTATGTACAAACCTAATTTTTTTAATGTATTTTACAATTATTTTACAATTAATTATTAAACTTAATTGTAATAAATTAAAGTACATATAAATTTAATGAAAGAATAAAAATATTATTTTTTTAATTATTTTATTATTCTTACATTTTTATTTTTATTTTTATTTCAATTGCATTAATTTTGTTTTCAAAATTAAATTAAAAATATATAAACCTCTAAAATGTAAACATCCTTTAAAAAATTGATATTAACAAACTCTAATTTCCATTTTTTCTTAACTATTTCCTATCTAATTTCTTTTTTTTTTTTTTAAAAATTTCGGATCGACCCGGCGATTCAGCGAGCCGGTTCAAGTTCATTCTCCCCAATCCGTGGCCCGGCCCGGCCTGTCGCCACAACTAACCCAAAGGGAGCATTATGTGATTTATACCAAACTCTTCCAAATGGCAAGGGGAAAAATCTTGAAAAATTAGTTTCCTATAAAAGGAAATTTAAATCTAATTTTAGCTAAAATTCCCCACTTACATTGCTACTAACATTATCGTTGTGTTCTTGTTATTTGCCACCTTACAAATAAAAATATATCGATAATACCCTTATTCAAATTTTGTTTTCGAAACTTCACTCAAATCTAAATATATGGATAATAATACCTTAATATAATAAATATACAATAAAAAGCTTAATGCAATAGAGAATTCAAAATCAAAACATACAAATATAATAATAATAAAGACCCTAACCAAAATGACGAAGATAATGTAGAGTTGTTATTTAGGACTTTTTAAAATCAAAATTCATGCCCCTAGCTTTAGTAGCAAGTCCTCCATAATTTTGGCATTCACTTATATAAATATCGATGCTCATATATAAATGAGCACAGAATCCATATCTATTAGTTGAGTTCTTATCAGTTTATTTTCACGCTCTCTCGCAGTAATTTTTTCAATTAACTCTTGTCGCTTTTGCTCTAAAAATTGATTATCTGACTCCAACTTAATTTTAAAAGAAGCAAGTTCATCATTAGTCATTTTCAACTTCATATCTTTCACCTTTTTACTATCATCAGACACATTTGTTCCCTCTTCTTCTTTCTCTTTATAGTTGGACATGTCCTTGGCCTCTTTCTCCTTCTCCCAATTGTTAGACACATTGCTTGATTTGATTTTTGTTCCATAGATATGTTTTCTTTATTTTATATGTAGAGATAATGCATGTTGTATACATGAGACATGAAATGCCATCAGCATGCAAATGCAATACAAATTCATTTTTTATATATGTCATATTTGTAGTAAAAGCAAATCAACGATTTAAATAAGTTATGACCTATGAATTTCTATTATGGCAATAAATGACAAAATATTATAATTTTTTTTAAATAAAAAACAGTTAATTAAGTAAAAACACAGGAATTAATCGTAATTATCTCCACATATAATTCGTTTTTTTTCACATTGAAACGGCGTCGTGTTAGGCTATCACAAAAACTTAATAGGAGAGCGAAAAACATTGCAGAAAACCTTTTCCTCTTTCTTCCTCTCTTCCTCTCATAGTGTCTCTTCTCCTCCGCCGTCCGACCTTCCCTGGCTTACAATCACCTTCTTCTCCAGACTCCAGTCCTTCTCACCTCCTAGATATTCACCACTGCCACCGTATCGCCTCCTTGATATCTTTTCTATACATCGTCGAAATAGTTTTCTCGGGCTCTGGCATTATTAGTAAAAGAGGAAATAACCAGAAAAAGATTGAAGAGCTGAATCAAGAAAAACAAAAGAACCGCCGCCAAATAGTCCTTCAGTAGCCGGTCGGCAACTCCAAAACAAGCAAACACAACTATTTCGACTTCTCGAGGTATGATTCTTGGGTATAAGATGACGACATCATCTAACATATTTCATAAGAAAATAGGTTTCTGAGATATTCCATTAATTGCTTGGACGAGAACAATTTAATGGAAGTTCAAGTTCAAGATTTTTAAATTTTGTATGTATAAAATTTTGCTTTTGTTGTTTGTACGGAAAAACTGATAGGTTTATTTAGGATCACATTGTATTGTAGTAGTAAAATTAAATTATAACAATTCAGTTACTTGAATTAACAATTTATTACTATTTGATCAATTACTCTTTATGGTGAAGAATTACAATTCATGTTAATGGTTCTGTAATTTGAAGTTTCTTGCCAGAATTCACAGAGAATTTTTATTTTGGAACTTGGGATTGATTTATTTTGACTGTTGAGTCCTGCAATGAAGAAATATTTTGTTTTAAAACCAGAACCTTTTAGTTTTGCTTTTGACTGTAGCATCAGGACAGGACTGAAAGTAGTGCACGAATGCTAACCCAGCCTTGGATTGTCTTGTTTAAATGTTAACATAAGTGCTTGTGACTTGTGATAATGTCTACCTTAGTGAAGACAATATATGACTCGAACATTAGACGTTAAAAGAGAAGACGAGGAGCTAGCAATCAAGCAAATATCTTGGGTGCTTACCATGCTTATTTATCATGTTATACTTTACTATCCTTATTCATTGATATAGGCTTACATAGACTGCTATGTCATTATGAAGTCTAGCTTGTGTTTGTCATTGCAATTCCTCTAGTCAAACATTAATGGATATATAGAACTTATAAAGGACTTCTGTTTAAAATGAGTTCACTGGTACCTCTGTTTTATGCTCCTTTAATTTCCATTCATGACAGGTTTTACTTGTAGCAAACCTACGTCAACAGATTCTACATTTAAAAGATGTTGCTGACTGATTCAACAAATAAGTTATCATTTACACGATGCATAAGGGATGGTGATTTGGTTATTGTCTATGAGAAGCATGATACAATGAAGGCCATTAAAGTATGTGAGACTTCTTCACTTCAGAACCGTTTTGGTGCATTTAAACATTCCGATTGGATTGGAAAGCCTTTTGGATCCAAAGTGTTTAGCAATAAGGGTGGATTTGTGTATTTGTTAGCTCCAACTCCTGAATTATGGACACTGGTTCTAAGTCATAGGACACAGATTCTCTATATTGCTGATATTTCCTTTTTGATTACATACATGGAGATAGTTCCTGGTTGTTTGGTACTTGAGTCTGGCACTGGCAGTGGATCTTTAACAACCTCACTTGCCAGAGCTGTAGCTCCTACTGGGCATGTTTATACATTTGATTTCCATGAACAAAGGGCTGCCTCAGCAAGGTGAGAATGGAGTCTCCCTGATATAATGTTTCTTAATTTATAATTTTTGGTTTTTGAAATATATTAGACTGATGCAATTTATTTGAAGCTAATATGGTCCCTTTTCTTTCCCCTTTATATTTTTTAAATAGGGAAGATTTTGAAAGGACAGGATTGAGCAGTTTGGTCACTGTTGGAGTTAGAGACATTCAGGGTGAAGGATTTCCAGAAGAATATTCTGGATTGGCTGATTCTGTATTTTTGGATCTACCCCAACCATGGCTTGCCATTCATTCAGTTGGGAAAATGCTGAAACAAGATGGGATCGTGTGCTCCTTCTCACCATGCATTGAACAAGTACAACGCTCCTGTGAAACTCTTAAATCAAACTTTACAGGTAAGATTTAGCACTATTATTATTTATCTCCATTGTAATTACTATAATACATGTGTGCAGACATCCGCCTGCATGTGTATGATCTATCTTTTAGTTTCTTTTTTTTTTTTTTAAACTCACATTCAGTAAAACCTTATAGATCCTAATTCTGTGTTGGCATATATTATAGATATAAGGACATTTGAGGTGCTCCTGCGGACATATGAAGTTCGGGAAGTGAAAATGGAGTGCAGCTTGAATGATGATGGTGTTTCTGTTGGGTCTCCTCCCTATAAGAGAAGGCAGCGTGCAAATGAAGGACCTAAGGTAGCGGGAAGTAATTCTTCGGTAGTCACAGCCAGGCCATCCAGTGAGGCGAGAGGTCACACCGGCTATTTGACATTTGCGAGACTGAAATGTCTATGATGATGCATCCATTCCATCCATCTTTTTAGGTTAGAAGAGTTCTGTCCTCATATTCGGTTATGTGGTCATATGTGAATTGATTTGATTAAAATTAGAGGAAATTATTGAATGGAAATTTTGTTAAATGGTATTGATCCAGATATCTATCTAATGGCTGTAATTTGCTCCCTTAAAGATATTTAAGCCATTTGATTTAATGAAGATTGGCATTTTGCAGCCGACATTCTGCTCCATCTGGTATTTTATGTTTTCACCGTTGGTTCTTATTTAGTCTCCAATACTAAACAGATTAAAATGTTTTCAATATTGTCAACGCTGTGGGAAAGAAGCAGGTTCAATGTGGCTGCTCCGCCACATCTTTTTTCTGCAATTATAATTTTGGACCAATACACTCCATACATTTTTTCTACGCTATTTCTTTAAATAAACAAGCTAAATTTAATAATCCATGTTTAGATTTTTTGGATTTTTTCTGCTTGAATCAACAGCATGAACCACCCCTTCCACCAACAGGAAATTACCTGTCTTCGGTCCCCCCAGCCTGCACTCTTTTTCCCCCTTGCTAAACACGTGAAGAAGCTCTTAATCACCTTGAAATTGAAACCAGTCAGCCCGGATCGGACACATAACTACCTAGCTGTTAATCTTAATAGTATTTAATTTTGATTGAAGCAAAAAACCTATGCTCTTAATTTTGGACCACCAGATTTGATTTGATTTGTTGAACTGTTTCAATCGCTATACTAAATACATTAGCCAATCAGAAATGAGATAATTAGTTGTATTGTAAGTGTTTTATCTGAAATTATATTTACAATGATAATATTTCCATTGACATATAGAATTATTTGTTTTTCTCCTTTGTGTAGCTCATATTTGCGCTTCTAACAAACTCACTGAAATGACGTTCACCCTTTATTGATGCGAACAAACCCACATTTTGCTGCCAATAATTGCAAACCCAAAAAGGTATAACAGAAATGTGAAAAGGTGATTATCATTAATTAACAAATTGGAGTTCTGTCTCTCTTTCACTTGTTGTTCATCCTCAAAATGCACACAGCATTTGCTGTGACTCTTTCAACCCCATTTCTCAGCCCCAAATTTAACCCAATTCTAAAACAAACTTCTTTCAAACAACCCATTTGCTCCCATGGCTTCTCATGTAGAAAGATCTCATTTTTGGGTTCTTCTCAGTTTTTCAAGACTGAAATCACTACTACTACTGCTTCATTTCTATGTTCCAATCCTGGATTTCAAAGGTTGAAAAAGCCAAAGGCTGCTTTAGTTCCTGAGAACAGAAGTGAGAATGAGAGAAGTAATTTGTTTCAAATTGCAGAATTAGGGGTTATGTTTGGTATTTGGTATCTTCTCAACATCTACTACAACATTTTCAACAAACAGGTTAGTCCCCTGTTTAGCATTTCATATTCCCTTTTCAGAATTGATATTTTAATTAGTATCTTGAGTTTTGGCTTCTCTTCCAAACTATCATTTTCAGAAAATTTTTTCGATCTTGTTTAAGAGTGGAAGAACTGTAGGTTCTTAAGGTGTATCCATTTCCAGCATCAGTTACTGCTTTCCAGTGTGGGTGTGGAACTTTAATGGTCAGTATAATGTGGTCATTAAACCTTTATCAGAGACCAAAGCTGACTCGTTCACAGGTAATTTTATTTTTTACCTTTTAAATGTAAGAATTTTGTCTTGAAGATTATATGTTAGTTTTGATAAATTAAGTTTCAGCTAGCAGCAATCTTGCCATTGGCTGTGATGCACACAATGGGGAACCTCTTAACTAATATTAGTCTTGGAAAAGTTGCTGTTTCATTCACTCACACCATCAAAGCCATGGAACCCTTCTTTACTGTTTTATTTGCTACCCTTTTCCTTGGTCAGGTAACAAATTGTATTATATGCCTTAATTACTTATTTTTTGTTTTAAATAAATATGCAGAGTTCATCATTTCATTATATGTATATATTTGCTCAGACACCTTCTTTGTGGGTAATTTCCTCGCTTGTGCCAATCGTTGGTGGCGTAGGTTTGGCATCATTTACTGAGGCTTCTTTTAATTGGTAAGAAAAACATAACTCAGTTCAATCTTTTGAGAATTATACAGAACATAATTCACTTTTCTTTTTCAAAAAAAAAGGACTGGTTTCTGCAGCGCAATGGCTTCCAATGTGGTTAACCAATCTCGAAATGTACTCAGCAAAAAGCTAATGGTTAATAAAGAGGTACAAATACAAATGCTTTTACCCTTTTAAGTTTTTTTGGTTGAGCTTAAGAGATAATAAGTAGTTGTGTTATTGACAGGAAACTTTGGACAATATCAATCTCTTCTCAGTAATAACAATCATTTCTTTCATCCTATTGGTTCCCGCCGCTATTTTCATTGAAGGAATCAATTTCACTCCTTCATATCTCCACTCTGCAGTGAGTGCATCCCATATTATAAACTATAGAAATTACCATATTATATCATGTGTGATCACATTGAAAATCTTGATTTAGGCAAAGCAAGGGTTGCATATCAAGGAGCTATGCATAAGATCAATTTTCGCCGGATTTTGCTTCCATTCTTATCAACAAGTGAGCTTTTAGAGCCTTCATAATCATCTTCTTCTTTTGCTTGTTAGTTTCCAGACACCTGACCATTCTGTTGTTGTAGGTGTCTTATATGATACTGCAAATGGTAAATCCTGTAACTCATGCTGTTGGAAATAGTGTGAAACGTGTAGTTGTGATAGTCTCTTCAGTCATATTCTTTCAAACTCCATTATCACCTATCAATTCTCTTGGTAACTTTCTTTTACTTTTAATTTTAATTAATTATGCGAACATTATTCAAATTTTTTGTTCATTTTGTGTTTTTATTTCATGAATTTGAGGGCAGGAACTGCAATGGCTCTTGCTGGAGTTTTTTTGTTTTCCCAAGCAAAGAGGATAAAGCAAACACCAAAGGTTTCTTGATTTTCTCACATCTCTGTGTGTACATATATTTTAATTATCTCAAAGAAGAGTTAAATCTTGGGTTTTTTTTTTTTTTTTTCTTAAGATCTCTTTTCTGTATTTAGTCTTAATCATTGTTTGAGCCAGTGGACTAATAATATTTTTAATGGCTTAATATTCTATTGCTCAAAAGACAGGAATTGATCTTTCGATCAGAGCACACCCAGTACCCAAATAATATTTCTTTGACTACTTATAAATATTAGACTTCAGTAAATATTTGTAGTGAGGAAAAAAAAATTCAGATTAGTTCGACTCGTTAATATACGTCATTATTTAGTTAACGAAATAATATTATAGTATAATATTTTAAAAAAATATAGGGTCAAATAGAATGACAAGTTAATTCAATTTAAAAAAAAAAAAAATAGGGAAAATAGAAAAATTTTCCATTAAAAAGGATATTTAGATTTTTAAGTTTTTCTCTAAAATCCAATAATATCCTTGAGATAGGCTAGAGTTTGATTCCTTAGTATGTTCATTTAGAATGAGTGATAATTAACTACATGCTTACATATTTATTTTACATTTAATTTTTTATGAGTTTTGACTAATAGTAGAATTGTAATTAATAGTAATTTTTATGTAACTTTCCCTAATTTGGGAAAAGATTAATTTTAGGGATGTATGGAGAATGTACGGATGCCTTTTTATTTTCATCTTTGGATTGGCAAATGCGTATTTTGCCTCCTGTAGGCTGTAGTTTGCTCCAAAAATTCGGTGGCCCTAACCTTTTATTTGAAACTACTTTTCTATCAATTGGACATCACGCTTTCTTACATCCATTTGTTCATCTTGTTGTCCAAAAATTGGATTCTACCGCAAAATTAAAATTATAATAATATTACGAAAGCAAGCTATTAAATAAATAAAAGAATAAAACAAATAAAGTCAGAGCACAAAAATTTTAACGAAATTCAGTCAATATTTGACTACGTAGGACACAATCAAATTGAAAAAGTATTACAAAATGAAAGAAGAAAAATAGTTGTCAAATGTGAACAAACTGCGGAAAGAATTGGAACTGATAAAATTGACTTTCTTATACAACCAAAAACTTCCCTAATTAACTTTTTATTTTCTCGATGTAATAATTGCTAATAATTAGCAAATGTTCTATTTTAACCCTAAGAAGGATTTATAGCCAAGATAATATACAAATATTAGATCAATTCCAAATGGAAATTTCGCCATAAAAAAATTGACAATTGACAATATCCACTATGTTGAAATTTCCAAATTCAAACTTACATTCTCCCACACAAAGTTGTAGTGTCTTCAAATGGGTTTTGCAGCGCCAAGTTTTAACATTTAACAATATTGATCAAATTCAAATAATGTTTGAACTTGATAGTTGTCACCACTTTGGTCATCATATCGGCAGAATTTTCAGCGGTTAGAATCATCTAAAGTTACTGATCGATGCAACTCGCAAGTGTACGGATCATTCAAGTAATAAAGTGAGAGTAAAGTATGTTCCACTCGAGAAAGTAGTCAAGTACTATCAAGTTTAAACTGTTGTCTAATGGATCAATAGTTGAGGAAATTGTGATTGCAAAAATAAAATAAATAAAAGCAAAAGTAAATAGCAACAAAAGTAAATTGATTCAAGAATCAATGGAGAAAAATGTCTATCTGAATATTGAATTCCCATAGCTGATTATCGTATTCATAGAGATAAATGAATTAAATACGTTGAAAGATGTTAAATTAAAATTCCACAATGATAGTTTAGAATCCCACTCGGGCAATCTAATCCCTATGCCTCAATTGTCAGTGAGTCATCTTTGCACGTCATGCCTATTATTCATTCTTCTCAACGCTTCAATTGGATAGACATGTTCAGCTTAAATTGCCCCATTGTCTTTAGCCATTTTTTCTATTCTTCCTTATTGATTATGCAAATCTTGTCAAAGAGACTCAATTACATATTTTAATTCCTAAAGATAACTCAAAGTGATTGAGAAATCTTTATTTAAATCTAGTGATATTGACTCCATGGTTGGGCAAGGAGATATTTTTAATGCTTGAATTATCAATGAGATATTGGATTTTTTTTAGAGCCCAACAAGTTTTAGTGTCATGATAATTTCCTTGATGATATTTACAAGATTCTTATGCTCGGTAATTATTCGGCAGGGGATTCAGAGGTGGTCTTGCTTCCAAGGACTCTAAATAGTTGGCTTGAACAGCTTTTTGAAAGACAAGAGCTATTGGGATTCCAAGGTTGGTGTATTCACTCTTCTGGTTGCTTATGATTAAGGCTTCATTTTCATGAGCCAATTCCTTGGAACTCACAATTTCATCTTCAAGTTGTCCAAATTGAATCAAATCTTTAAATTTTATTCCAGTCGCAATGAGCACCTAAAATGCAGGTAAATATTGGGTCTGCAATTGAGCTTGATAAATTGGCAAAATATTCTTGATGATAATATCAATCTATTCCTGTTCAGAAGGGTGATTAATCATTTGTCTAACTTTTGCTCTCTACCTCATAAGGAATAAAGAGAAAGATTCATTATTTTCTTGTTTGGTAGTCTCCAAATCTCATCGGGTTACATCCACCTCAATGTTATAATGGTACTGGTGTTAAAGGAATCATAGATGTCCTTCCAGGTTTTCAGCTTCAATCAGTCCAAACTCACAAACCATCTAAGTGTTTTACCAGTGAAGGATTGTTGAAACAATTGAGTAAGGAGCTCATTGTTTAGTCCAAATGGGTTTAGAGCACTTACATACTTTTTCAGATGTGTTTTAGGCCAAGTGGTTCCATCGAACTTGCCCATATTAGGCATTTTGAACTTAGTGAGAAATCGAGCATTAAGGAACAAGGACGATGAGTCCATGTCGATGACTTCTTTGTGAGTTTTTAAAGTGGTGATGGACCTCTCTAACATTTCTAGTCTTTCTTTTAATCTCTGTGTATTAGTCTCAGCAGTAGATTCCGGCTCTTTTGCTTAAATAGGAATCGAGTTCAGTTGAATAATAGGCGTAATAGGGCTTTAAGCTTGTTCAGTCATGGGTTTCTTACCTTTGCCCCCAATGTGTCTTCTAACCAATTTTTCAGATATCTCAGTAATTAGACTAATTCTTTGGACAGCTAGAGCTTCAGCAATTTTGGCATTAATCTCCTCAGCTTGCTCTTTCAATAAGGCTCTAATCTCTTTAATTAAGGCCGTTGTTAGTTATGATGACAGTGTAAGTACCTGGATAAAGTAATGATAAAAATATTAGGATATGTGTAAATGTTGGGAACATATGTAGGGTAAGACAAACATAGTGTGGTATTATGTTTAGAATTTTCACTTTTTGACTCTCTGTAGGTCTAAAGTCAAATTCTAAAGTCTTTTTTTAGAAAAACTTTCTTTCAAAACAAGTAAGGAACTTATTTTAAAAGGTCATTTTGAATTTTTTTTAAAAAGGTAATGACTTTTCTTTTTTAAGGGGTTTAGTGTAACATCCCTAACCAAACCACGCATCATATATGAAAAGAATAAAAGGAAGGTTAGGAACAGAATAAAAGGAAGAGAAAAGGAGGAGGAAGCTTAGAAACAAAGAAAATTAGAAAGAGAGTGAAAAGAGGGCAGAGAAGAATAACAGAAGAAAAAGAAGAGAAAAATGAAAAACCAACGTGCATGGGGTACCTAGGATAGTTCGGAAAGCTTGGGAGAGTTTCTGGGAAGAATTTGCCATCGAGAAAACGACTAGAAAACCGCCGGAAATCGCGAAAATTCTGGCTAAAACAGAAATTAGAGCAGACGCTGGCTGAAGGTTGGAGACGGGTCAAAACGACAGCATAGGCTGCGTTTTAGGAATTTTTTCCCCTAGGTACATGAATTTGGTAAAATTACATTTTAGTCCCTAAAGTTTATAATTTAATGCAATTTAGTCCTTCCCTCAAACTTTTAAATGTTTTCAATTTAGTCCTGCCAGATTTAAGTTTTGGCAGACTTCATTTTGGTCCCTGAAGTTCTGGTGCATTTTCAATTAAGTTTTTCAAAACTTTATTGTTTTCAATTGAGTCCTTCTGTCCAAATTGATTTTAAAATATTACAGATTAACCTCTGTAGTTGCTGCCAGACTTCAATTAAGTGTTTGGAAACTTTAAAACTTATTCAATTGAGTCCTTTTTGGTTTAAATTGAATTTATTTTTATAAATTGGGCTAATTGTCTGATAAATTGAATAAAATTGTTATAGTTGTTGTGAAATATAATGAGTATGTGATAAATTGAGTTTGAAATTTAATATAAATGCCATTAAATAATTTTTTTAATATAGAAAACATATGTTATAAGTTAAAATTCATATGAAATAGAAATGCTTTATAAGTAGAATTAAGTTAATAAAGGAGAATAAATGTTTAATCATGCATTATGTCATATATGAATTATTTGTAAAGAAAATTAAATATTTGTTACATTGAAACATATAGAAGCATCGAACATAAGAAGGGGATGGGGGAAACAGCCCGAGACCCGACCTTGTTTGCAGCTGTGAGGTAAGTATAAACTTACTTATATTGTTTGAAATGATTTGTTTATGAAATGACGAATCACATATGGATTTAAACTATTTGGACCGGTAATGAAGCCAGTCAATTGAATTAACTGATATTGAATATATGATGTTTAAATTGCTTTGATTATATGATGACTCTATTTGGACCGATACTGAAACTCGGTAATTTGAAATTGTTACTAATTGAATATATGTGATTACATCATTGAGTTGGTACTGAAATCTGACCATTTTACTTATTAAAATTTATTATATGATGTTATCTGTTTGGACCGGTACTGAAAGCCAGTCATTGGATTATAACTGATATTTTGATAATTGTATATATGTCATACAAGTGCATTCATACAGGATTTAATAAAGGAAGTTGTGTCATCTTGATCAGTATTTGCAAATTTCACAGGCGGGACCCATAGATCACTACATGATTTTACTTATGAGACCTTCAAGTCAATATATGGATTATAAATGGACATTCGAGTTAATATATGATTTACAAATGGACCTTCAGATCATACAGGTCTTTGTTATTGGTCAGCCACTTGTATTTGTTATATGAAATTCGCGGGGCAGTACCTAGCCCGATGGGTCACAATGTAATTAAATGGAATCATATGACATTCACATTTGCATAAATCTATGTTTTGATTGTTATTATGAAAATATGATTTATAATTGCTTTTAAATTGTTTTAGTTTATACTTGCTAAATATGTGACTCATCAAAATTACAATTTATGTTTTCAGGTTAGCAACTGACAGAGTCAGTTCCTCTGAGTGAAGTGTAGCACTTCACCACTCATGTTCACAGGTTGGTTCAGTTGAATCATTTGACCTCTCTCCCTTGTACTGCATCATATATATAATTGTCATATAGATTTTATTTTAGATGTTTTGTAATTGATAACATTATGTTTTTTGCATGTAAGTTATAACAATATAGTTTAATTGGTTTGTGATATAGATAATTGTTTTGTAAAATTAACGAGGCATGTAAATATGGTTTGAAATTTATTCTATTTGGTATTGGTATGTTATATATATGATAAAAAAAGGGCTTATTTAAATGACGTATATAGGTAAAGGGTGGTTACATTTAGTATGAATACATAACATCAAATCAAATTCATTTTGATGGAATGTAATCAATGCATTGGGTTCATACAACCTAAAGGGAAGGTTCTATGGTTAAGTGGAAAATAGAGTGGTTTAGTAAAGGGTACTTGTTGCCTCAACTAAAGATATACCTCGTCACATGTGAAATAAAGGGTTTTGCTAGGTCCAGTGGTACAACTTACTCATCTCATTCAAAAGGATTAAATGTGTACCACTTAAGAAAGGATTAAAAGTGGGGTTCGGTAGCGGGGTAGACTCTTTCGCTGTCCCTTGAAATACTCTAGAAGAGTTGCCGACATGCATTACTTGCTATCCAGCAAAATATTTGAATAGAAAGAGAAGAAAACAATTCAAATTCATTTTTTATGAAATGGAGAAAAGAATTCTCTTAAGAGCACGCCATAAATGCAACAAATAGCACAAAAATATTCCCAAAGATGAAATATTTATTCAAATCAATCAACCTGTAACACAAATTAAGTTAATGTGCTCTTAAAGAAAGACATGTCAAAAATCAAGTGCAACAATGGTCCTCATTTTATTTTTATTAATCCTCAGTGGAGTCACCAAATTGTAAAACCTGATTTTTTGAAAGGATCGAAAAATTATTGCGCACTTAATTGTTTCTAGTATTGCTACTTGATTTATTTTTTTATATTAGGTTTAACTTACAATACCTAAATATGCCTCCAATTTTAATTAATTAGCCCAAATGTTAAGATAATCAGTGAACCCAAGGAGGATCCGAAAATCATGTTTCATACTTAATTCCACACTTATTCAATTCCAAAAGTAATGTAGGTCAATTCAATGATCAAATCAAAAAGAAAAATTTAAAAGGTAGAAAAGAAGACCAAAACAATGAGTTTTGAGTTTCTGGCCTGCTTCTTGAGTTAACATTCCAACTATGTCTACATATTCCCTTTTTGATGGGAAATCAAGTCTGATGTAGTTCAAAGCCCATTTAAAGGTGAAAAAAAAGAATGCATTATTCATGAAGTTTGCGTTATGTATTTTGCTCCTTCAGTGGCTTGAGAATAATTAAAGGTGGTCACTTTGTGCCAAAAGAAGTATAGATGAGAATTGAAATTGAGTTAAAAGCTTACCTGACTTAATTGACGGTTGCTTTAAAGTTTTAGGTTGACGATTTTAGAGAAAACTTCCAAAATGCTTTAGGGAATTACCTAACAATTGCTCCGAAATTGCTATAATAATCAATGTTTATGATTGTGATTGATTCTCCCACAAAATGGTGAAAAGAGGCCTATTTATAGGGCAAAATGGCTTTCTGGTGAACCCTTAGCGTAGGACAGCGGATGATGTCGCGGAAGACTGACTCCGAGCTGTGCGGGTGACTGGTGTGGGAAGCTAGCGGACGATAGGAATGGGATTGGCAGCAGCAGGCGCCGAGGATAGGCAACAAGTAGGTGTCGGTGGCAGGCAAGCGCGGGGGCTATCGGCAGGCAGGCGGCAGGGAGTTTGAGTTTTGATTTTTTGTTCAATGGATTTTCACACTTCTCCTTAATCTTTTGGGCTTTTTGACCCTATATTAATGATTAGTGGAATTTCTCAAACGTTTCAAGTACCATATTGATATACTTTTGAGACCAAACGAAAATGATTCCTGATCCTAAAGTGAATTTTTAGGACATCCGTAAAAGTGATTTGTCGGTTTGACTCCCTAAACAAAGAAATATGTCTTATAAACTTTGTGTCCAAGCCTTTGGCTCTCGTCACACTTTTGAAAGTCATCTATCTCGGAATTTCTTTTTCGGAAAGCTATCTTGGGTCCTAAACAGATATCATATGCAAAAAATTATCAAAATTTGAGTATTCACAACAGTTGCAACTAAGGATAGTTTAAATGTCAAGACATCGAAACAAGTTAGAGATTTGATTGAGAGTATGACATTAACTAGCTATGAATGATAAGCCCCTAGAGAGAGAGGAAGAACAAGAACTGCGAGTTTACAGCAAATAAAAATATGAAATCACTACTAAAGAAAATCAAATAAAAGGCACAGAAAAAAGAGAAAGAAATGTTAGAAAGTCATGAATTCTCACTTTTTAAAAATGTAAAAAAGAAAGCTTTCAAAATCTAAAGAAAAACAAATGCTTCTAATAGAAAGAACATCATACAATAAAACATATATATAAAAAACAAAAGATTTGTTAATTTATATATCTGAACTATCCATTCAAGAACTTTAACTTCAAGGTGTCAGTAGTAAAGTAAACCAACATGGATAAGAAAATATAATTGATTGAAAAAGAAATTAACTGGTTGCAACAATTAAAAGATAAAAGATAAACATTTTTTATTAACCATAATCACATTTAAAAATTAAAATTATTTATCAAAATATAATGATTTTGCAAAATATTCTGATCCCGAAAATTCCATTAGCTTCAAGAGCTCTGCTTGTTCATCTTTTCATTGTGGATTTCATTTTTGGAAATATCATCATTGTCATTATTAGCTAACGAATTTTCATCAAACATTACCCCTTCAACCCTTTGTATTTCTTCTTCTTATCCTTCTTTTTTCTTGAAATCAAATAGGAAACAATTAAATAGAATACTATTGATGAAGCAAAAGATATCAAACTTCCTTGACTTCAAGAAGCAAACTTAGTAAAACAAAAGACCGACACCCTAAGTTATTCAATAAATAAAAAGAAAATAAATTGGAAAATAAAAAAAAATACTCTACCTGGAAATTAGTTTTCAAAATAGTACCAATCTATCTCTTTGAAAACGTGCTCATCATTTTCAACCTTTTTTTGTTTCAACAAGCATTGATATCTACTTGATAAACATTAATAAGAAAGAAATAGGAGAATGCCTTATGATTAAATTAAATATGCAAACTATAACTAATTCCTATGTCTATTTTATGGAGTTAGTTTCAAAAAATTAAAAAAAAAAGAGAAAAATTGTCACATCCCAAAACGAAGGAACATAATCCCTAAACAATCTTCAAGCCTGCTATCAAAAATTCAATCCAAAAGAGTTTATTCCAATTCAAATGCAAACTAACAAAAAAGTTCAATCCAAAACTAAATTCAGACATCACTATATCAACATGAACTAAATCCTTACTACAGGAAAAGGTTTCAGTATCAATCTACCTATAACTAAATCTAGAAATATCCATAAAACCATAGAATTAGAGATAAAGTTTGAGAAGAAAGAACAAAAGACTACTAACCGCTTAACCTGCAAAACGCTTTATAAGGATGTGAGCATTTTATATAGATGCTCAGTAAGTCCATGTAGATATGGCCATGGATCGGGCCAGGTCTCGGTCTGTCGAGACACGGTTAGGAGAAGTTGAACTTTAATCGAACCGCTGGTTAACCGGCAGTTCGGCCAATTATTTTATTTTTTTAATCTTTTTTATAAAAAACGGTTAACCGGTAGTTCGAAAGTACAGTTCAGATGGTTCCGGTTTAATATGGTTCACGATTCGAAAATAACTTGAATCTTAATCGGACCGCCCCTCACGGTTCCAGTTTGGCGACGGCCGGGCCGGTTAACCGGGAGCCAAAGAGGTCTAAACAGCCCATGACCATGTCTAAGTCCATTATTTTAAATACAACAGACATATATAATTAACAAATAAATTAAGCACAAGTAAATTCAGACATGATGGTGTGTCAAGATCTACTAATTTTCAACACAAATATTCAGATATAACAAATACAAATCTCCTTATCTCAAACCGCATATATTCAGATACAACAGATATAGGTTTCCTTCACATAACTGACCTCTTACTTTCCAACCCAAAAAGCTGCTACCTTATTTTTTTTTATATATATATATATTTATGCCTATACTCAAAACCTAATCTCTCCCCGAAACCTAAAATATCTAATATCATAAACCCTTTTCCATCACAAACCAATACTCATTTACTTTACCCAAAAACCACCCGATTACTATTTAAATTAATAATTTATTGATAACATTTATATATTTTTTATAAACACAAATTAAAATATATGATTTATAACATTAAAATATATTAGCAATATTATTTCCTAGAATAGTTTTTGCTATTATTATTATTACCATAATTTTAAATAAACTCAAAAATACCCGAAATGACTAAAGTGCCCTTAAAACTAAGAAATGCCTAATTATCATTAAATAAAACACAATGGTGTAAAATGACTACTTTATCACTAGGGTGCAAAATGACCATTTTACCCTTAACATCTAAATCATTCAAAAACCGCGTAAATCACTTAGAAACAAATGGTTTCTCAAAAATTGTGAAGCAGATCATTAAATAATAAAATTAAACAGGAAGATGAAAAGAATGGAAAAGAGGATAATTGTTGCCTAAGGAGAAGAGATGCAAATCCCGTTTCTTTTTCTCAAAAACTTAAATTTCAAGTTGATACCAAAATTTAACTTAAGATTCTGCCAAAAAAGAAATTGAAACTATAAAAATTTATTCTTAAGGAACACGTCATAAAAATAATGATCAAAAGCACGCAAATATTTTACAGCAGAAAGTATAACATCAATAATTAAGAATCAATGATTTTCAACTGGATGAACAAAATTTGTGGGTGTTGGCCACAAGCAAAATGAAATCTAAGCAGCAACGTTGAGGAGAGTAGGGCAACGTTCATGGTCGTAAATCAATTTGCCAAGTTCGCTTCTCTTTGTCGCCAAAAGACGTAGATGGTGGAACATTCAAAGCTAGAATAGGTGAAATTGTCAAAAGGAAAAGATCCATCTCTAGTGGCGGTGCTTCGATTGCAAGTGAAAATCATGTCTGTAAGTTCGATCGTTTCTCATCTCTACATATATTACAAAAAGAAAACAGATATGAACGCTCAAATGATAGGTGGAATGAAAGGAAAGATTAGAATGCAGAATGTAGAACTGAGCAGTCAAGGTTTTAAATTTAGGTGGCTATCGATTGATTATGGAAGAAAGAAGAGGAATGGATGGAGAAAAGCAAATGGAAGAAAACGCACCATGGGCAGTGAAAACCATGGGCAACAGGAGAAAGCGATGGTACGATGCCGTTTTGCTTGTTCTTCTTCTTTTTCTTTTTACTATAGAATCTCTGTTTTATTTTGAACTCTTAAACCTATTACTATTTTCTTTTTATTTTCCTTTTCTTCCTTCATTTATATCTATTTCCAGATTTCCTTTAAAGTACCTAATAATTCATTACGCTTCTTTACATGAGGTTTTTATTTTTAATTTTCCTTAGGAAATCTTTTTTTTCATTGTTTCTTTTTTTATGTAAATAAATTTATGGATTTGTGATTGTATTTTCCAAAAGATATATATATATATATATATATATATATATATAGATGGATTGTCTTTTGTTTCTACAAATGCTTTTCATTTTCATATTGCTACTACTAATGGGTCTTCTTTATCTTCTTGATTCAATTTTTATTTTTGTTATTTTTTCTTTCTTAGCGTAATTAATAGCTTTTTTTTTTTTCTTCTTCTTTTTTATTTTATTTTATTGAGGACTAAGAGTAACATGAAAGATATTTGATCCAAAGATAAACAAAAAATTTATTTTATATATTGGGTTTGGTTGAAGACAAACACTGTTCTTCAATTCCTTTCAAATCTAACAAACAAAACCAAAACAAACCAATTTTGCTTCAAATCAAATTTATGGATTATTAATCCTAAAAACAAACTAAAAATCACAAAAGAGAAAGAGATTGATTATGATGATATGTGAAGTCAATAGAAAGAGAAAAATTAAAAGTTGAAAAGAAAAAGAGAAAAAAACATGAAAAAGAAAAGAAAGAAATTAAAGAATATTGTTTTGGATTACAGAAAAATTGAGAGAAAAAATGGAATAGAAAGTAATGGAAAATTAGCATACGTAAGGGATGATAATTTTGTCATATTTTAAAAATTTAATCCAAAACTTTTGACTTTTAACAGTTGTTGACGAAATTATTTGTATAATTTTGAAAATTTTAAAAATCTATTTATATAATTTTCAAAATCATCAAAAGATTTTTATAGTATATTACGTAAAATCTTAAAAACAGGTAAATAATTATTAAAAAATAAAAGACCGGGCTGAGCCGGTGGCTTTACATTGACCAGCCGGACATAGAGTCAAGATGACAGCTAAACCACAACAAACCAGAAAAAGCCTGAAACCGAACCATCAGACTCTCCAACTATATATAATCATCGTTTCCTTAATATGTGATCCTTCCTACTTTCTCTCTGCTTTTCTCTATCCTCCGTTATCTATCTTTACCATTTGCGAGGGATAGAGAATCATTCAGAGAGAAAGAAAGAGGCTCTAAAAGGGCTTGTGCGCGTTTGTCGTTTCGTTTTTTTTTTACTCTCAAAACGCGATATCTTTAGGTACGATCTCTGATCTTAAGCTTTCTTTTTCTCAGATCTGTGCTTTTTTTTACATATACCTAGGGTTTTTATGGTCTGTGTGGTTGCTGAGAAAAGGTAGTAACACTGATACGGAATTAGGCTCGCATGTTCGCTATTCTCTCCTCTAGTATGGAGATCTAGGACTCAGTGAAATTTCTCGGTTTTTTACGAATTTTTGTTGCGGTTTCAAGTTTGTTTTTGTCTCTATTTGGTTTTATTTTATTTTATTTTTGTTAGTCTTGTTGGTTTGTAAATGTGTTGAATGCGGATTGATTTTATTTTATTTGTCTCTTTTTATGTTGTGTTTGGTTTTCTATACCAAAAGAGAAAAAAAAAACTTGAAGTTCAATGTTTTAGAATTAGATGATCCAATCTCAAGTTGTCCTCTTGTTTATTGCAAATTTCAAAGTTCACTCAAATCTATCATTATTAAATGTATGTTACATTCTCAACTGCTGTTCCCTTCCAGGGCGTTGCTTTGTTTTTCAATAGCTACCTTGGTTTTCTCTGTGTTGGACTTTCTTGTCTATTGATTTCCTAGTTAAATTGCTACTTTTGTTTTAGTAACTTGAAATGGTTAATTATAGGCTACTTCTGTCATTCTGTCATTTATGTTATTGCAGACTGCGATTGGGTCTTCCTGTCTAATGGCTGCTACTGCAACTGCTTCTGCTGGTCCACGATATGCACCGGAGGATCCTTCCCTACCCAAACCGTGGAAAGGTTTAGTGGATGGTAAAACTGGGTATCTATATTTCTGGAATCCAGAAACTAATGTTACTCAGTACGAGAGGCCTACTGTCCCAGCACATATATTGAAGCCATCAATGCCTATAAATTCTTCAGTTCAAGTCCAACAATCTTCTCATCGTGGGTATAGCCCTGTTAAAGATGATGATAGATCTGCTGAAGGCAACAATGGTGGATCAAAACATGATGTTGGAGGAAAGAGTCAGGTACACATCTTTTATCTTTTGTCTTTGCTTTGTTATTTGACTTTTTTTTTTTTTTTGAGTAGTACTGATATACGAAGAGAGATTTGGGTGATAGATCTGGTACTGTGCTGGTTTCTGCCTCCTTTTATCCTTTTTTCTACAGTATAAACTAACGGAGTATGGGTTAGTATGCACAAATCCGAACATTAAACCATGTGTTGCCTTGAGCTTTCTGTCTGAGCTCTATATCTTTTGCTACTCAGGGTTCTTCATTAGCTATAGTCCACTGTCTTATTAGTTCAATGACTCCTGTTTATATCTCAATAATCTATATTTGGAATTTGGGTGACGTCGAAAAAGGATCTAAGTTATTGATAGAAGTGATAGTTTAGGTTTTATTTGTGTCCATTCCTTCAATAATATGTTTGTTTCAGCTTACTTGCCTTTTGGCCAAGAAAAAGCTAGTGAGTTCTAAATATGGAGATTGAGCTTTCTTTTTTTTATGCTCTACCTGAAGTGAACTGGTTTCATTCTCCACATTTTGCCTCAGGCTGCAAGAAGTGGACCTCTACTATCCCAAAATGTTCCAAGTTGTGCAGCTAATGGGCCTGGTGGACTCTATGCTAGAACACATGGATCATCAGCTGGAGGAAGTGGTCTGTCTGCCGAGTCATATCGACGGCGGCATGAAATTACGGTTACAGTGAGTTTATATTCTCAAGTTACATTTTTTTTTTGTGCTTCTCAATTGTATCATTTATTTAGAACTTTTAAGAGTTTCTAGATCTTTTACGAGTCATGAACAAAGAAGTGCTTGCCAATTATATTTTTTGAGGATATAATTCACTAAGAAATAAAAGGTTTTGCATTCTGAACTACTAATGGAAGAGACTGATTTTTGATGGATAGAATCTTGAAATTCTACGAAGTCAAATATATACAACAACCAAGAACTAGTCCTATTAACCAAGTATTTTTTTCACTATTTGAGTAATATATGGTGGAGCCTAGTAGTGAGTTTGAATATGGAAGTTTTTACTTTAGTAACAGCTTCTGCTTCTGGCACTTCACTTTTGATAATATTCTTATACTTGTGTTTCTGTGCTTCTAATAGTTATTATGTTTTGGACATTATGACATTGATTATGTGACATCCTTTATGAGATTAGAATGTCTATTAATAATCCCAATAATGACATTAGAATGAATGTTAATAAAGTCCTTAGTGGTTTATTAAATGGAATACATTGAATTGTCCATTTGTTGGATGAAAGTAAATTTTATGCTCTTTATTTTCCATTGATTACTTGTCCTCATGTGTCCTTAATTCCCAGTTTTCTTACTTGTCCCGTCTTACAAAGGCATTATAATTTTTTCACTTCAGTCATTGGCTTTGTTTGTTTAACTTTTTCTTACTAAGTTACACAAGTGGTTAATTGGTGATATATATTGTTAAGATTAACATCTTTGACCTGTCTTCATTCTCATGAGGGGTCTTGTGGATTTGTCTGTGCTTTTCTTACTTTTTTTTTTTTTTATAAACTTGTTTTAGGGAGATGAAGTTCCCCCACCTCTTACATCATTTGAAGGTACTGGCTTTCCTTCTGAGATTTTGAGAGAGGTATTGATTTCTGCTTTTCTTTAATACTTAATGCAATTTTGTTGGGTTGGGCCAGTGTTATTGGAAGTCAAAAATTTTTTTTTCGTGCAAAGTTCTGTAAATGCTGGAGGTCTAATGTTGAGTTAAGATTCGTTAATTCATTTGTCATCTGTACTTTGTCGCAGGTGCGATATTTGCTCCCGGGAGGAGCCAATGTCGTACGCTGTGGTGCCCTTTCTGTGGGGCGTTGCTTATAATTTGGAGCGCCCTTATACGGTCAACCATTTTTGCGAAGGGCTCACCAAGTTCGTGGCTGGGACTGCCGTTGGTGATAAGTTAGTCTGCCACTCGGTCCATACGGAAGAAGAGGCCTCCTCCTGCTCCAGCTTGCATCTGCAAGCATTTGCCACTGCATATGGGGGATGATGCTTCTTCTGCCATTAGCCACTCCTGTATAAGCCCAAAAGAAACTCAATAAAAAATCATGAAGCCAGTAACTTGGCTTATGGGAGTTGCTGGATTTGTTCTTTTTCCAGGTACAAAGCGCAGGGTTCTCTGCCCCAACTCCAATTCAGGCACAATCATGGCCGGTTGCTCTGCAAAGCAGAGATATTGTAGCAATTGCGAAGACTGGCTCAGGCAAGACCTTAGGTTACTTAATTCCAGGGTTTATTCATCTCAAGCGCTGTAGAAATGATCCTCAGATGGGTCCTACTGTATTGGTTTTGTCCCCAACAAGAGAGTTGGCAACACAGATACAGGATGAAGCTGTAAAGTTTGGGAAATCATCCAGAATTTCTTGCACGGTATGATACTAATGGCTCAAATTTTATGCATATCTATGAAATAATTTTTTAAAACTCCATTAGATTAAAATTGATTCTGCTGTTGTACAATTGCACATCTGCACAATTTAATGGCAGTAGATGATAAAATGGTTCTTCTATTATTTGTTCTGTACATGTCTTGTTATCTTAAAGTGCAATCCTGACATTTAAGTAATGCTGGTTTCGCCTAGTATTTTCGATAGTCGTTTGTTTTCGTTGAGATCTCTGAGAAAGCATGTCTTCCACACTTAGGATTGATTTAAGTGGAGCAAGTTCCTCTAATTTTGGGGAGAATTAATTATAGTAGTATATGATTTCATTGCACTAATGCATGATTCTTCCAGTTAGTTTCTAATTGATAAAATGCTGATTTTAAACTTGCGTATTTCCGACCATTATGAATGGTTGCAATTTTTTTCAATATTTTATTCAAGTTTTGTATATGTTGTGTTGAAGTGCTTGTATGGAGGAGCACCAAAGGGCCCCCAGTTGAAAGAGTTAGACAGAGGAGCAGATATTGTGGTTGCCACTCCTGGCCGTTTGAATGATATTCTTGAAATGAGAAGAGTCAGCCTCAACCAAGTTTCTTACCTTGTATTAGATGAGGCTGATCGCATGTTGGACATGGGATTTGAACCACAAATACGAAAGATTGTAAAAGAGGTGCCTGCTCGTCGTCAGACCCTCATGTACACTGCAACTTGGCCGAAAGAAGTTCGGAAAATTGCTGCAGATCTACTAGTCAATCCTGTTCAAGTTAACATTGGCAATGTTGATGAACTTGTGGCAAACAAGTCAATTACACAGGTATGAACTAGGCAATTCTTTCAGAGCAAATATATAAATATCTGCTTCAGGCTTGCATGTCTTTCTGCCTTGTTTATTCTAATATTCATATTCATTATTTTCTGGGGGTAACATGACAATAATTAAGTGTTTTATAATTGCGTGCTTCCTATATTGTTTTGTAGTATGTTGAATTATTGGCACCTATGGAGAAACACAGAAGGTTGGAGCAAATAATACGCTCTCAAGAGCCTGGATCAAAAATTATTATTTTTTGTTCAACCAAAAAGATGTGTGATAACCTTGCACGGAACCTTACCCGCCAATTTGGTGCTGCTGCTATTCATGGAGATAAATCTCAGAGTGAGAGGGATTATGTTCTCAATCAATTCCGTACAGGGAGATCTCCAGTGTTAGTAGCAACAGATGTTGCTGCTCGAGGACTGGACATTAAAGATATCAGGTTGGTTGCCTAGATATTTTAATTTTTCACTGATTAGGCCAGAAGGTTGTTATTGTTATTAGTTAGTTAATTTAGTTTTTATTATGATTGTTTTGATTTTACACTTGCCAACTTTTTATTCAAGGCTTCACACAGTTACCTTTTGCTTTCTGGAAATTGTTGTTGATTTTTTGTGGTATCATAAAGAGAGGCAAACAGTCCATAAATAGAAATTGTTTGGATGTCCTCCTTATTAAGGAAAAAGGAATGCCAATGGTAACCGGCATCTTCAAGTATCTACTGTGCTTTGTTCTTCACATTTATTCCTATAACATAAAGCTATTCACGATTGTTATTTCGACTATGGTGAAAGACAATGGAGTCATGGAATTTAATTGGTATTTAACATTTTACAGGGTGGTTATCAACTATGATTTTCCTACTGGAGTGGAGGATTATGTTCACAGGATTGGGAGGACTGGGAGAGCAGGTGCCACTGGGGTGGCATATACATTCTTCGGTGACCAGGATGCCAAGTATGCTTCCGATCTCATGAAAGTCTTGGAAGGGGCAAGCCAACGAGTGCCACCTGAAATTCGGGAAATGGCTTCTCGTGGTGGTGGGATAGGTAGGCCTAGACGTTGGGGCCCTGGTCCTGGTGGACATGATGGGGGTCGTGGTGGTCGTAGTGATTTTGGGTATGGTGGAAGAGATGGGGGAAGAGGTAATTGGGGAATGTGCAGTTCCTCTTCTGGAAGGCCAGAAAAAACTGGAAGCCGTGGGTATGACCAAGAGACACGAGACAGGTACATGTTTGTTCGGTTGTTAAATTAAACTATGAATTTTGTTGTTCTTGTTATCCCATGGGAAATGAGTTGGTATTTTAAAGGAATGGTAGCTTGTCTTCTCCTCCCTTATTTCTCTACTTTCATGCTTACTATTTTGATGAGGATGTGGAGGTGACTTCAAGGTTTTATCTGGTGGTGCTCATTCTTAAGTGCCCAATATTGTTATTCAATCAGTCATTGTGGAGCCATATGAAGTGCTTTTTTTTGGTCCATTCTTTTTTTCTTTTAATTCTTACCATGAAATTGTTGAAGTTGCATCTCTTTTATCCATGAATTTCTGGTATTTTCTCATTTAGTTAATTTAAATTAATGTGGTTGTAGTAGGATTTCCTTGTGAAAGAAAATATGACTACCAAGTGGTGGTTATTGTTGCTATTTCTGAAGTTAACTGTGCTAAATTTGACTGACAGGCATGATCGTGGGTATAACAATGATAAAGGCCGCAGTCGAAGTCGCAGCCCTGATAGGGGGTTGGGGTGGAGTGACCGTAGAAATCGTGATCGCAGCCGCAGTCGAAGCCCTGATAAATATGATGGGGCTAGACCCCCAGTGCGCAGTTTTCACCAGGCAATGATGGAAAGAAACAGAGTATCTTCGCCTCAATACAAGGCAACAATGCGTGAAAGGTCTCCAGTACATATTTTTCACGAGGCAATAATGGAAAGGGGGCAGAGATCTGCAGTGGCAGATCGACGATCACCTGACAGATCGTGTTTTGGGGAAGAAGAGGAAGGCATGATTCCAGCTGAAGATGGAACAGTACCACCTGATGATGATGGAGCAGATGGCCCGACCTATTGATCTGTCTCCTTGGGTATGTTGAGCCTTGAGGTATAGTTTTTGCGGGGTTATCTCTCTTTTTTTTTTTTCTTTTTTTTTTAATATAGGTTTAGGAACAAAGGGGGACTACAGGTGGATAGTTGAATTTTGGTCAAAACTCCTTTGTAGTTTAAAGGGTTTTAGGAACTAAGCTGGGTTGTCTGTTTTTTTTGGTCCTCGTTGCCCACTAATCTATTTTGTTGTCTGTTAGACAAGTACAAAATGAAGTAAAACAACGTTGCAAATGTATGTATAACGGAAGAATGAAATGTAAGATTCTGCTATGTGTTAAACCAATGACCATACAGGTGCTGGAAATTTTTAGTAAAAGATGATTTATTTTTCCAAATGAAATGTGATCCAGATATTATTATAACTTGAGACAATTTGACATGAATTGTTCTTGTTTAATTGTTCAATAATTTTTGCCATTATTATTATTATTATTATTATTATTATTTCTTCTTTTGCTCCAGTCCCTTTCCACGACCTGATTTCCGCCCTTGCTGTTTCCGGATGATTGAGAAAATTTTGATTTTATTGATGGAATAATCTCAAATTAGAGGGTAAATTTTAAAGTGTGGTAATAATTGGACTCTTACGATATTGGCCTTAGGACAAGCTGGAGGAGCTCTCCAAATCTCATCAAAATTAACCAGGTAATCATCCAGGAAGGTGTTACCCATCAAAGCCAAGCCAGAAAGCTGGAAATGGCTCGAGTTTGAAGCTGGGAGGCAAGAACTGACGAAGGGGCCAACACCCCATATGTTTAAGGGGTTCCCACGTATTCGTCCATTGATAAGGGCAAAAATCAAAATTGTCTACCCATAGTTTTCAAACAATAAAAAGATCAGCTTTAATTTAAAATGCAATTTTTGTCAATTTTTTTTTTTTTTAAAAAAAAGACAATCAGAAACCTGTATGAAGCGTCGAAGAAGATGTACTCAAAGCAGACTGTCGCCGTCCGCTACTGCCAACTATAGCCGACCGGTGAAAAAAGAGTATCGGTTGACAGCCTTCATGTCGATGCTGTCTTTTAGTATCCGCATATTCGCCTTATGGTGGCCTAAACTAAAGCTGACGAAATCGCAAACCCTAGCTTTTTCAGGAAATTGCAATCTCAAATTGCAGCTAGCCGAAAACCTCAACAATTCACTACGAAACAAAGGTTTCTTGATGTTTTTGTAGAATAGCAGGCAGGCAGCGAAGAATCCAAGCGAGTTTCAGTTGAAAATAGTGTAGTTGCAAACCAGGTTCGTCAAAGAAGAAAGAATTTGCCACTGTTGTGATTTTCCGGCGAGAAATAATGGTTTCCGTCGTGATTCAGGCCAGCCAACGGATAGTTGAGGTTATTCTGATCATGTTTCGGCCCATATATGTGCGGTTGGCGTTAGAAATTAATTTTTCATCTAGCTAAAAAAATGTTGTCAAAATTCTTCACCGGCCATTCATCGGAAAAAAGCAGGTTACTAGAAAAATTTCGTATACCCATCATATACCCTCTCTGTAGGAAAAAATGGCCTTTCTAGCTACTTTTACCAATTCGCAATCCTTAACATCTTTCAATAGTCAATTTTTTACATTATTTTCAAATTTTAGTCATTTAGACTATTATTTTATTTTTGTGGATGATCTTGTATATTTATCCCTATGTTTAACTAGCGGTCATGCAGCGAGTCATTCTATATGTTGATGGTATTTGCTGATGGTTAACATATGGGATCCAATTAATGAATAAAATTCATTCTGCTTATTAATTGAGTGATGATGAGTTTTAAAAAAAAAAAAAAAATACAATTTATACAAGATCTTATATGAAAATAACATTTAATCTTATAAAATGGGTAATAAATAGCACTTATTCTATTTTTTTTTAAACAGAATTTTAAGCTCTACTAATAATAGTAAACAATACTAAATTTGAATTTTTAAGTTAAGAGAGAACTTAGCAAATAGAAATTTTCAAAATTTAAAGTTAAATAAATATCAGAAAATTTCAAAATTAAATAAATAACAGATTTTTTTTTAAATATAATATATATAAAAAAAATTAAATTTGTGACTATAAAAAAATATATTTGTATTTATGTACTCATATGATTATTTATATACTCATGAAAGTATTTATATATTGATAAGAGTATTTAAATTCAATATTTTAAAAACACCATTAATATATATACTTATAAGTATATATAAATACAATATTTAAATATTCTTATCAATATATAATATTTATGAATATATATAATATACAAATATCTAAACAACTAGTATATATGTATCTTATTTATATAACGATGGGTATATAAATATTCCCTAGCTTCTACATAGACAACTTTGTTAAATGTTTGTAAGTGATGATATTATTTGCTTTTCATGTACTGTTTATATACAGATAAAATATATATATTTTAGGGAGCTTTAAAGAAATAGCATATATTTAAAGAAAAAATTAAGCAATTAGTACACATTTTTAAAAAATTAATAAAATAGCATCTACTTTCTAATATACCAAAATTGCTCCATAAACTACAAATACTGTCAGACATAACAAAAGCCTCACCACCTTTTTCTTCCCAAAATCTATCTATTCACTTCCTTCGAAATCTCTTTTTAGTTTCTTCTACAATTTCTGGTGATCGTCCTTCAGATTCTTTTCCATATATTCAGCTTTTCCATCTACTTGAATCCTTTCATTTTTTTCGTCGATAGTTTTCTTAGATTTTTAAAACCAGAATTCCTAATTTCCATCTCTCAATTCTTTTGATTTCTCTTCTTCTCTCCGGTGACTGTAGGCAAGGGAACACTGGCCAAAGGAGTTTCATGAAAGGTAATAGTTTATACTGCGTTTGATTTTGTGAGAGGTATATACATTAGTATATATAGGGTATATATACTGATGTATAAAGGTATATATATGGTTATATACACTGATTTTTATGGGTAGTTTAGGGAATATATATAGATTGATGAGAGTATATTTTAGGGTATATATAATGATAAATGGGTATACATACAGATAAATAGCAATGTATATAGACTGACATCTGAGATATATATGACAATATATATGTTGATATATATATTGATTATTGTTAGAAATGTCTGTCTATATCAAGTTGTATTGAGTATTTGGATGAATAGTATATACGATAGTGTATATATCGTATATATACTGTTAATGTGAAAGATATTTATCTATCATTTATATTGATATATACTATTATACATACTATCATATAAATAGTATGTATGATAGTATATAGAGCACATATATACTGTCATATATACCAATAGATAACATGTATATGACAGTATATATAGTTTATATATACTGCATTTCTGTAATGTGTGATGTTTATGTTATATAATTAGTATAGAGTTTTAAAGTATGATATATATGGTTCATATATACTGTGTTAAATGATATGTTTATAGTATATATCAAGGTATATATGTAACAACCTCTACTTATACTTTTACGTCATAAAACATATTATATATATAAAAAAAATAATAATAACATGTTTTATAACGTTAGAGTATAAGTAGAGGTTGTTACATTTTATAATTAATCATAATTATAATTATTAAAATTATTTATAAATTTTAAATAAACTCTTCAATACTTTAAAATCAATTCATAATAAAAAATCTTTAATTAAATATTTAAATAGAAATATTTAATTAAAGATTTTTGATTATGAATTGATTTTAAAGTATTGAAGAGTTTATTTAAAGTTTATAAATGATTTTAATAATTATAATTATGATTAATTATAAAATGTAACAACCTCTACTTATACTCTTATGTCATAAAACATGTTATTATTATTTTTTCTTATATATATAACATGTTTTATGACGTAAGAGTATAAGTAGAGATTGTTACATTTTATAATTAATCATAATTATAATTATTAAAACCATTATAAACTTTAAATAAACTCTTTAATACTTTAAAATCAATTCATAATAAAAAATCTTTAATTAAATATTTTATTTAAATATTTAATTAAAGATTTTTTTTATTATGAATTGATTTTAAAGTATTGAAGAGTTTATTTAAAGTTTATAAATGGTTTTAATAATTATAATTATGACTAATTATAAAATGTAACAACATCTACTTATACTCTTACGTCATAAAACATTTTATTGAGAATTTCATCTCTATCGGTTCTCTAGCTGGATCCAGCAAATGAGAAAGACCGGAATATCGTCGGCCAAACCTCTCTCTGTAAGATCCGAAGATCATCTCTGTAAGATCCGAAGATCATTTCTGTAAGATTCGAAGATCATCTCTATAGCATATAGGACCTGTAGGTCTTTTTATATCATATAAGCCCGTAGGCCTCTCTGTAAAAACCCGTAGATTTTCTCTGGTGAAATTTGCAAACACTGGCTACGATAATCACAACGCCTGTAATTAAGTTCTGTGGAAATGCATTTATGCAATATACATTTCATAGCAATATCTCTCATATAAACATGTAGCCAGGCTTTAATACCGGTGAAAGCAACATATATATATGATCTGGAATCATGTTATTTTATTGAGAGGTGATAACCGAATTACGTGTTTGGTTTATATGCTATGTTTACACTTGAATATGATTGTGTATTGACTTATATGGATATGTAAAGTAACACAGATGATAGTATCTGTGATTATTTGGATAAGAAGAGTTCTGAAAGATAAGTGCCTATGACAGGTTCTGTTTAACCTTATGCATTTATGATATTATTGCTTTGTTTATATGGCATAGTTTGCACTTACTGAGTTCGCAACTCATTAAATTGCCTTTACATGATTCCAGGTTTCTCTTAGAGCAACTGACAGTGTCAGTTCTGTCATCCTACCTCTGGGTCAGTCAGCCGAAGCTTAGGATCTCTCTTTCTCTCGCATTTCATTAATAGAATCATCTTATCATGTAGATTTCTAGTTATATGGTTTGTAATCCACTAATGCTCATGATGAAATGAATATATATTATAGTAAATAAGGTATGGCATGACATATGCATGGTGAACGTCATTGCATTCCATGTAGAGATATTATATGCTAAAAGTGCTTAAATGTCTATGTTGCTGATATAGTAGATCTCTATGGAGAGTTATAGTACAGACATGCTTTTGTGACATATGATGAATGTTTTGATATATGGTTGATATATGTAAAGCATGTTATGTTTGAATATGCTTATAGTGCAGAGAAAGATAGGATTAACTAGAGATAAAGATAAAAGAGAAGAGATGCCATATGCTATACATGTGTGATATGAATGACATGTCTATGTATGTTTTGTATATGTTAAAAATGTTAACAGATTTAAAAAGAGAATGCAATAGGTTATATATGTTTAAAAAAATATATAGCATGTTTTATGACATAAGAGTATAGTAAGAGGTTGTTACATTTTCATCAAATCCTTCTTCATAAGGAAGATTAATTAGATGTTGTTTTCTGTTCCAAAAAACATTAGGCAGATCTGCACAGAGTTCATTATTAATTTGATTTTTTAATTGTTCTATTTTTTGTTTTATATAATCTCTATTTACCTGGTCATTTATGCGTTTTAGTTGAAAACTATTTCTTAAATTCTTTAAAGTTTCAGTTTTTTTGATCTGATTAATGCATTAATTTCTACTTATTTGATAGAATGTGTTTCAAGTAAATTTAAATTCTTTTGCTTGGGTTTTTCTAGAAATGGAAAATTAACTAGTCTATTATTTATTTTGAATTCAATTCTATTTTCTTCTACAAAATAGGGGGTTATGAGATTTATAAATGGTGTCCCTAGTATGACCATATGATTTATTTGTTTAGATAAAATAAATACTGTTTTTAGTTCAAAGTTTTTATTTACTATTGATCCTTCTATTTTCTCCATAATTTTTTAACTGGATTGATTTGCAATTGATAATTTTTCATTAGTTTTTCTCCAAAACATTTTAGGAATTAAATCTGGTTTCAAACAATTCAAGTTTGCCCCAGTTTCAAATAGTGCTATAGATTGTATGTAATAATTCTCAGAAAATTTTAACTTTACTGGGAAAATAATTTTCTAGAGGTTATTTCTTATAGTAAAAATATAAAGTTTTCATCATATGTCTTAACCATTGTATTGATTTTATTATCATCATGCTCTTCTTCTTTAGAATAATCTTCTAAATTAATATCTTTATTCTTTTCTTCTATTAAATTTCTCAATAATTCAGAGTTAGTATTTTGTTTCATTTTTAATAATCTTATTTTCATCTTTTATTTCCTTGATTTTCTTTTGTAAGTCATTTATGTTTGGTTTACTAGTGACTTGTTTATTCTTGTTTAGTATAGTAGTTATATCATATGTTTGTTTAGATGAACTTGATAGTATTTTTGTTTTAGGTTTTTCTTCAAAACTTTCTAATAATATTTTAAGGAATGTCTATTTAGTTTTATTATTTTCTATATGTTTTATTAATTCCAACAAAGAGTCCTGTTCTTTTATCAAAACATTTATGGTTTTGTTATCTGATGAAAAATTTTCTTATAGCTCATCTATTTGAAATTCTTCATTTGAACTAATTTTAGAATCTGTTAATAAATATAATTCATGAATTTTATTTATTATCTCATGATCTAAATTTAATTCATTTAATTTTTTATTGAATTTGTAAAATTTTGAGGTATGTCCTTTTTTGCCACAATTGTAACATGTTAAATTTCTGAAATTTAAATGAGTCTTTTGGTTTTTATTAAAAATCTTTTTATTTTGAAACTTTTTTCATTTATAGAGTCATCTTTACTTTCTTTTATTTTATAATTTTTCTTATGATATTTTTTTTATGGTTTTTTATAATTAGGTCTTGGTGAACATGGCCCTTTGCAATCTTTATATTTGCTAGCTATGTTATAATAAAATTGTTTATAAAAGGATCCTAGTTCTTTTTTAGTTTTATTCATTTCATATTTTAAGGATTTTTGTATTTTTATATCTTGACAAATTTTTAGACCTTTTTTTTTTTTTAATTATACTAATTAATTGACCATAGGTTAACAATTCATAAGGTATTGGATTTTCGTGTTCTTGTTTTATACTGCTCCTAACCTTTTCTCCTAAAAAGAAAAGGAGTCCTACTAAAAATTTTTCTTTCCAAAAGAGTTGATTTGAATCTTCCCTAAGCATTATATGAGTTAAAAGGGTTGTTTTATAAAATAGAAAATTTGATAGCATGCAAATCCAACTTGTTTTTATTGTTATATTTGTATTGATTTTGCGTTATTTGTGCTTAAAAGTATATTTTTATTTGATTTATAGCTTTTGTGTTAGGAAAGTTGGATTTGTCGTGAATGGGGCGAAAAAGAGCAAAATTGAAGTGTTTTGAAGAAAATATAAACTGCTGAATTTTTCGGGATGCAAAGAGCAATGCGGTCGCGGGCGAGACTAAGCGGAAAACGGGAGACGCAATTTGTTTTAGAAGGGCTGCTGGCCCAAAACATCTCAAGGATTAATTATGCGCATTTTAAAGCTGGAACAGTTGATTTATTATTAATTTTAGTGGGTCTTATTATTATATTAGTTGACCCTACCTTTTGGGAGGTATTTAAGTCAGTTTTAAGTCTTTCTGTAGACACTTTTCGCCATCACAATTAGGGTGACGGGATTTTCATTGTTGACTAGCTAATTTCGCAATCTTTTCTTCTTCTTCATGATGTTTTCTGTCGTAGCCATGCGTGGCTAATTCCTTTTGTTCAGTTAAGGATTAAACCAAGATAGAAGTTTGATTTCGATTGTGAGATTAATAAACTTAATTGAATTTCTTAATTTTTGTTGCATTTATATTCTTTCTGTGATTTATTGGGAAACTATATCCCCTAGCGAAATTCTATTGAATGAATTAACAAGGCCATTGTTTTATTTGATAGCAATTTCCATAGCTATTCGATTGAATCAAATCCGTAATTGTTTGGTTAGATCGATAAAGTAGTAATTAATATAATCTGATTGGGTAGAACTTTTTGGGTTATGTTAAGGAAGAATATAATCAGATTTAAATGGATTCTCGTAGTTTTTGTTAATTTGGGTAGGGTTCTACTAGTTTTTAATGCAATTAACGGTTAAATCCTTCGTCGTACTTAGGATTACTAGTTAATTAGGAGTTGTTATTCAAATCGTATCTTAGCAACCTATTATTACGGTAGAATTAGTTGGGTCGACGTTCTTCCTGGCTATAACCCGTCTGTAATATGAATTAAGAAACCATTCTAAAATCAATGATCAATCAAATCGAACTTCGCGCCACAGTATGCCTTAACTGAATTCGTTTCCTATCGTTTTAATTTATTATTAATTTATGTTGCTTATTTTAATTTTTCAATTAATCAATTTCCTTTTAATATTTAATTCCCCTTATTTTGTTTGTTTTTTTATTTTCGATTCTGGTTATTTACGACAAACTAGTCCCTAGGGTTTGACTCTTCTCACCCTATTTACAAGTTTGTTTTGTAAGAAGAGCAGGTTTTATTTTTGGTGGAGTCGACACCCATTAAATTTTGGCGCCGTTGCCGGGGACTAGTTAACTTTACTGTTATTGTCTTTTTGAATGACTAGGTCTGAAAATCTGCCAATACTATTTGATCCAGAAATAGAGAAAACAGCCCGCTCACTAAGGAGACAAGCGAAGGAGCAGAAGTAGGTAGAATCGACTTCCGCAACTGAATCAGAAAGTCCAGCAGCTGGTCTATTTGAATTTACTACTAATATTGAAGAAGAAAGTCTCGAGCAAGAAGATATTTGAGCAGAAATTCACCAAGAGCAAGTTATGGCAGAAAATCGCACTGTTCGAGAGCTACAGGCTACCCCTATAGAACAGCAGCCTATGTGTATTACCTATCTAGAGTTGGAAGTGCCATTCGAGCTTAAATCGGGTCTCATTCATTAACTTTCGACTTTCCATGGAATGAAGTCTGAAAACCCGCACAATCACTTGAAGGAATTCTATGGAGTTTGTTCAAGCATGAGACCGCAAGGGGTAACCGAAGAGCAGGTTAAGTTGAGAGCACTCCCGTTCTCACTTAAAGATGCTGCTAAGGAGTGGTTGCTTAATTTACCTCCGGGTTCTATCATGACATGGCCTGATATGGCTCGGGCATTCTTGGAAAAATATTTCCCTACTTCCAGAGCGGCTGTAATTTGTAGGGAAATATGTAGGATTAGCCAACGAGTTAGAGAGAGCCTTTATGATTACTAGGAGAGGTTCAAAAGGTTATGTGCATCTTGCCCACAACATAGGATGTCTAAACAATCTTTAATCCAATACTTCTATGAGGGAATGACGGATATGGAGAGGAAGATGGTAGATGCAGCCAGTGGAGGAGCTTTGGTAAACAAAACTCCAGCTTAAGCTAGAGAAATTATAACTATTATGGCTGCCAATTCGCAGCAATTTGGGCGTACTGAGGAACCTTCAAGGAAAATTTACCATGTAAATACTTCTTCTGTGGAGGATAGACTTGATAAGCTAACTTCTTTGTTTGAAACTTGTGCTGTAGGTTTTAAAGCTCATGCGAATGTATATGGATTATGGAATTCACCCGATCACCCAACAGACATATGTTACAAAGTGCAAGATGATCAAGAGTAAGTGAAGGCTATGGTCAGATTTTTCCGGGTAGCCCTAAAGCCAATACAATTCATTCCCAAGCTCATCTAATGAAGGGTGGATGAGGCAGCAGAATTTCGGTTATGGGAATAAACAACCAAATTACCAAGAGTACCAACAAGCTAGGCCACCTCCTCAACAAGTCCTCTGCCGAAAATACCATTGGAAGATATTGTAATGTCACTTGCCACTTTTCAACAAGAATTCCAGCAAGAAACAAGGAAGAGAATGCAGAATATGGAACAACAAATTAGTCAACTTGCATCTTCCTTGAGTAAATTGGAAATGCAAAGGAAGCTTCCTTCCCAAACAGTGGTAAACCCAAAGGAAAATGCAGGTGCGATCACTTTGAGGAGTGGTAAAGAGCTACACACAGCAGCCCCTAAAAAGGCTAGCATCAATTCAGAGGAAGAAACTGAAAAAAAGGTAGAAATTCACCGAAATGAGCCTTCCGAACAGACTAAAGTTCAGCAGCCCGAAACACTTACTATACAGCCCCCTTTTCCCGAGAGATTAGCCAAAACAAGGAAATAACGTGAAGAGAAAGACATGTGACATCCTTGACCAAAGGCATACGTCTTTTTGACGTCATTTCACACATTTTATGCATTTTTGTTTAAATGCATTAGAGTATGACATGATATATGGCATTTACATGAAATATATGATTTGGGAAATGATTATAAATGAGTTAAAAATGATAAACAAGAGCGGTTTTAAGTGCGTTTATCGTCGAAAGACATAAACGGTGATAAGTAGGATTTTCGGACCTGCGCGATCGGAAAATGCCGAAATCGCGTCAAATATGAGTCAAATGATTTTTGACATGATTTTATATGTTCACATACATGATTTAACGAGTTTTGGGACTAAAATTATACGACGACGTCGTACGGTTTTGATTCTGTAAAAATCGTCGAGCTTCGAACTCGGTTTAGGGCACCGGTCGAACCGCGACAAATTTTCGAATTCTGATTTTTACGAAATTTCATACACATGTTATACTATTTATTTTGACACCGAAAACAATTTTTAAGTAGGTGTTGGCATGATTTGGGGGCTGGAATTAAAGAAAGTGAGATGTGATGGAAGTAAATAAAGGTAAATAAAGATATTTACTAAAGGTATAATATAATATAAGAAATATCTTCATGCAAAACAAAACTATCCAAGCAGCTGCTGGCTATTAATGATGTTTTTGGGTCTGGAAAGCTTAAATGAAGAGGTGAAGAGGTGGGTTTTGGTTAGTTTTTGGTAAGAGAAAACATAAAGAAGAAAGGAAGAGAGAAAAGAAAGAGAAAGGAAGAAAATAAGGGAAAAATTAGGGAAAACCTTAGCAAATCTTTGCATCCAACTGTTCTGGTATGTTTTTAGGTTGTGTATGAAGTTTTTAGAAGTGTTAAATTAGTTAGAAAAGGGCTGGAATTCGTGTGAGAAGTAAAACCAAATTCTGGGTAAAATTTCTAAGTATAGAGGCAGTTTTAAGGTTGCTACTTTGGAGGGTTATATCTTCCAAATGGTGAAGCTTATGGGAATTGTGGCTATATAGGTTTGTAGAGGGTATGTTTTTGTAGATGTTGGTCTGTTTAGTTTGCCAGAAAACCACCGGAGTTGGCCGGAAAAGTTGCTGGAAGTTGGGCTGAGAGATAGGCAAATTCTGGGTTCTGGGTAAGCAGTGTTAAGGAGCCAACTTTGAGGGCTCATATCTTTTTATCCAGAGGGTTTCTGGGAATTGTGCTCCAATGGTTAGTTAGAGGGTGTGTAGAGGAAGAGAAAGGTGGTCTTAGTTGGCCGGAAAGCCACCGGAAGAGGGCGTAAGGTCGTCGGGAAGTTGGCTGGAGAGTCAGCTTTTCTCGGCAGGGGACCAGGCGTACCAGCACGCGGATCAAAACGACACAGCAGGCGTGCGTTTTGATCCAGGCGCGTGCGGCTGCGAGGGACGCTGCGGGGGACGGGAAAATTACAGTTTTGGTGCCTGGATTTCGGTATAACTTTGTTTTAACCCCTGAACTTAAATTATTTATGCATTTAAGTCCTTCAAATTGATTTTTGCATAGTTTTCAATTTAATCCTGCAAATTTAATTATGGAAAATTATGATTTAGCCCCTGTAGTTACTGTTTTGTTGCAAAACACCCCTCCTGGGCAGAAATGTGTAATTTTGGCAAATTGCATTTTAGTCCCTCAATTTTTAATAATTACAATTTTGGCCCGGAAACTTTTGTAATTATGATTTAGTCCTTCCAACCTAATTTCGACGTCCTGAATCCGTTTTTGACGTCAGAAATTCATTTTTGAGATTTTTTTAAGGCTGAAAATTCAGATTTAAAGTGTTTAGCTAAAGAATTTAAATATGGAATTGGATTTAATTATTTATATGGTT
>CANUEY010026611.1:0-20570 GCA_948099555.1 Croton setiger
ATTTGAGGGGTATTTTGGTAATTTTGTAAAACTTGGGGGGCTAAATCGCAATTTTTAATTATTGTTCCATTTAATGTTGCTTTGCTTGTTTGAATGATTAATGTGCTTAATTTCGTTTAATTTTGAGTTTTGATGGATGAATTTTACATTTTGGACTAAATTGCAAACGTTTATATTTTTGAGAACCAAATTGTAACTTTACATTTTATGCTTTAATTTTTGTAATTTTGGGATTGGGATTTAATTTTGGGTTAGTTAAAGGGTAGAATGTAAATTTGTAGGAACCGTTTTGTAATTATTTTTCCCGAAAACCGGGAAAAGAATAATTAGCTTTAAGGGGTGCTTTATATTTCTGCATTTAAATTCCGTAAATTACTGCTTTCTATTTGTGTTTGTTCGCAAATGATTTTAAATCACCGGATTAGGGACATCGTTAGTTGTTTTTCAAAAACAAACTTTAACTTAAAAATTGGAAAACGAAATTTCGGTTTAAGAGGCCGGTAAATCCGGGCGTTAGTCGAAATGAAATTTCGGCTAATGTACCTAACCCTCTTACCCGGAATTTTTGGTTCGGACTTGCTTTATCTGAAATGGGAAAATGGAGTCAAAATTTTTTAAGTAAAAAACTGGGTTTTTCAAAATAAAACCGGTTCCAAACCGTTTTTTAAGACCGACTGGCTCGGCACTTCAACCCAAAAAAATATTTTCTCACTTTAAATCAAATGTTTTTATCTTTTTGGTTTTTCAATAAAAAAACCGGAAAGTCCGGAATCGGGCCGGCAACACCGATCAATTATTTTTTTACTGGAATTGATTATATGTTGATTAATTGTTTGGATCGGTATTGAAACCCGATCAATTTTTTTTACACTAGAATTGATTATATGTTGATTAATTGTTTGAATTGATTTATTAAAATTGATTATTTGGTGATTAATTTTTTGGATTGGTACTGAAGTCCGATCATTTAATTTAATGAAAATTGTGATAATTATATAAATGTCATACAAAAGCATTCATACAAGAATTAATAAAGGAGTTGTGACAATTTTGACTTGTATTTGCAAAATTTCACAGGCAGGACCTACGAGTCATTATATGATTTTATAGGCAGGACCTACGAGTCATTATATGATTTTATAGGCAGGACCTATGAGTCATTATATGATCTTATAAATGTACCTTCGAGTCATACAGAAACTTGATACTAGCTAGTCATATGTTATATGTTATATGAAATTTTTGGGACAGTACTTGACTTGATGGGTCGCAACGTAATTAAATGGAAGCATACGACATAAACATATGCATATTGATATTTTATTATCATTATGAATTTGTGATTTATTGTTGTTTTAATTTATGTTAGTTTATACATGCTAAGTATGTAGCTCATCAAATTGTAAATTTATGTTTCAGGTTTTGATTGTTACTAACAGAGTCAATATCATGACGTAAAGTGTAGTACTTCACATTCATTCTGCACAGGTCGGTCAGCTAAAGTCTAAGACTTTTCTTCCTCATCTGCATCACACGTATAGTTTTGTTGTATATGTCTAAGTTGAATATTATGTAAATATAACTCAATGAACTGTTAGGTAAATGTTGTATATTATAAGTAATGCATGTAATAACTGTTTTTAATTACGGTAAATGAAACATGATATGATATGTGTATTTATTTATTTTTATTTTTTAAAAATGTGACTTGTTTTCTTAATGGCACATATAGGTATAGGATTGTTACATTCTTTTTCTTTCTCCTTTGAACTTATTTCACCTACAGAAAACATTAATCTTAATAACTTCTTTTCCCTCAACTAAAATAAATGAAAATGATAGAATTAAACTTACTAGGTGGTAGATATATGCTAAACGATGGAATTTTGTTGATGATCTTGATGATGTGATGAAGAAATTGTTGGAGAATGATGAAGAATGGTGTACGACAGAAGCAAAAGGGAGAAAATAAGAAAAAAAGGAATGAAGAATGAAGAAAGAAGAAGATTCTCATTCTTCTGTTTTCATTTGATTTATATAAAAAAATTACTTAATTGGTTCCTAATGTTTGACTTATTACCTACTTAATGCTTCAAATTTATTATTTATTTTATTAACTATTTCAATTAAACCTTTTCTATAACACTTATGACTTAAATGGTTCGAACCAACTTTTGGTTGATCTGAACCAACTCAATATACTAAATGCAATGATTCATTTTTCAGGATGCTACAGTTCAACCCTTTTAATTTTAAGCATCGTCCCGAAGCTTACCTTATAAAATCAGTTAATGTGTGACAAACAACCATTTTTCATTCTCTAACGAACTCTTAGAAAACCAACCGACCACTAGAGTATGGTCGGAGCTCAAGTAATGATTAACTGCAAGTTTTTTTTGGTCAATTATGCCCTTAATTTGAAATTTGGGTGTAATTGGTGAACATTTTGATGAGATTAGGGTATTTTTGATGCAAGGTTAGAATTAGAAAATTTTTACTTACAATACACAAAGTTGAGGTTAGAAATATGGTTTTAGCTCACTTTTTCACCTAAAAAAAACCTTGAAGCCTATTTCACTTCCATTTGAATCAAATAACAGAATAGGAATGTCCAAAACCCAACAAAATCCAAATACAGAATAAATACCGAATTCTATTTTGGAGCTATTTTTAGGATGAAAGAAAAAAAAAAGATTAAAATTAAAAACATTCAATTTATTTAATTTAAAGCAATGAAAGCTCAAACATATGTCACCTACATACATTCACCAACTAAACTCGGAACCCAACCAACATTAACAAACCACCATTCAAACACTTCAACCCCACCAATTCCACGTGTCGTTCACTTATGGAACTGTCACTTTTCCTTTCTCTGGAAGGAAAATATCTCCGAAAAGCAACGAGACTGGTAGCTTTAAGCCAATCGCAAAACTTCTTTTGCATACGTATTATTATCAATAATATACGCCCATATCAATAAAACCAACTCCAAAAGTATAATATACCGATTCGGAATAGGATAGGATAAGGGAAAAAATACGTATTACGTATCCTGTTTGTGTTTAAATATACCTTTTCGTTTCTCTCTAGTTTCTTGCCTCATCTAAAAACGAATATGGCTCTCCGTTTCTCTCTCTCTGTTGTTTTCTCTCTCTTCATTGTCTCTGCCGTTATGGCGGAGACGTTGCCCTCGTCGGACGGCGGCGATGATCCGTTGATCAGGCAGGTGGTTGACGATGGCCTCGGCGAGGCTCATCTTCTTAACGCAGAGCATCACTTTTCTCTCTTCAAGAGTAAGTTTGGGAAATCCTATGCTTCTCGAGAGGAACATGACTATCGGTTCAAGGTCTTTCGGGCTAACCTAAGGCGGGCTGCGCGTCATCAGAAGATGGACCCTTCAGCCACCCACGGCGTCACTCAGTTCTCTGATTTGACTCCGGCGGAGTTTAAGAAGCAGGTTTTGGGGCTTAGATCGCTTAGATTGCCGAAGGACGCTAAGAAGGCGCCGATTTTGCCAACTAATGACTTGCCGGAAGATTTTGACTGGAGAGAGAAAGGTGCTGTTACTAACGTAAAAAATCAGGTAGGTATTTGTTTCAAAATATATTTATTTTGATGGTATATTTTGAGAGAAAGGCGATTGATGATAATGATATTTCATTGGGGATTTAGGGATCGTGTGGATCGTGCTGGAGTTTCAGCACCACCGGAGCCTTGGAAGGTGCTCACTTCCTTGCAACAGGTCAACTTGTTAGCCTTAGCGAGCAACAGCTTGTGGATTGTGACCATGAGGTTCATTTCTTTCTTAAAATTCTTGTCTTTATTATACTACGTATAGTATCAATTCCTGAATTGTTATTTGATTGTATTGATTGCACAGTTTTAGATATGGTAATTTAGATGTTTCCAGAATACTCTCTCATATATTGATGGACCAATATTTTATAGATATAACAGAGTTAAGTCTAATTTGCTTATTGCTGGTTCTCTGGATAAAGTTAATTGCTCAGGTTTTAAATTGAATATATTGATATGTTTCCTTGGTTCATATTGTTGCTGAAGATGATATTTGTAGGGTTTGAATACTTTTAATTTTGGTATGATATTCAATGTTGTAGCAATGTCAAATTATGTGGGTTATACCTACAAACGCATAATTAGTTATGTTTTTCATTGATTTAGTAAAATTCAGGTATTTTGTCTAACATGGATACAACTTGTGGGTATATACAGTGTGACCCAGAGGAGGCAGGTTCATGTGACGCTGGTTGCAATGGTGGGTTGATGAACAGTGCCTTTGAGTACACACTAAAAGCTGGTGGTCTTATGCGCGAGGAAGACTATCCATACACTGGTACTGATCGCGGCACTTGCAAATTCGACAAGACCAAGGTTGCAGCGAAAGTTTCCAACTTCAGCGTTGTATCCCTCGATGAAGATCAAATTGCTGCAAATCTTGTCAAAAATGGCCCTCTGGCAGGTAAATAAATTGTCTGAATCATCAGGTTGGCTATTTTAATTCCAATTTTGTGATAATGTGCCTAACTGGAGCTGTTCTGTTTTAATGCAGTTGCTATCAACGCTGTATTCATGCAAACATACATTGGAGGAGTTTCATGCCCTTATATATGCTCAAAGAGGCTTGATCATGGAGTCTTGTTGGTGGGATATGGTTCAGCTGGGTATGCTCCGATCCGAATGAAGGAGAAGCCATATTGGATTATAAAAAACTCATGGGGAGAGAGCTGGGGAGAGAGTGGATATTACAAAATCTGCAGGGGTCGCAATATTTGTGGAGTGGACTCCATGGTGTCAACTGTTGCTGCAGTAGAGACACCACCTTCCTCACAGTAGGGAATTTATTTAACTGCTGAATCTTTGTATATAAGCATTTGCTATAATATTATGTCAGCTTTTGATGTTTTGGAGCTATCCACAACCTAAGCATTGGATTGAAATTTCCAGGGAAAATTCCTTTGCTCTTGGATTGTAAGAAAAGATAGTGTTGTAATTGTTAATTGTCAGACTGAAATTGCTTGGAAATTTCCTATAAATATGATCATTTGAATTATGTCTTTATCTTATAGTATATTCTGATGCATTGTTTGTTTGAATATGAATGTAGATGATATCGTGACCTTTGTCGGGACTTATCCGTCATGGTTTGCTCTATTATTATGTTTTCGAATTTTTATTGTTTTATTTAGGGAAAAGTCCATGTATAGATAGCATTCTTTTTAGGATTTTGGACACATAACTTCTTTAAAGTTTAGGAAATATAAGTCCATAGTAGTAATATATACCCTTTGACCGCACATGGATCTAACTTCCTACGATTACTTTTAGGACAAGGGTATATTCATATAAGTGGATAAAGTGTCAAGTGGAGTTTTAAGAGAAGAATTTTGGTGAAAAGACGGTTTACAAGCTATGTAACAGTGACAATAGATTCAGGCTGGTAATGTTTTGATACGTTGAATTCAATCATAATAGCTCTAGTTATTTCAAAAAGCATCTTATTTTTCCTTTCAACTACACCATTTTGCTGTGGTGTGTAAGGACAAGAAGTTTGATGAATGAGTCCATTTTTTTTAAAGAATGTCTGAAATTTATGATTTTTATATTCTCTCCCATTATGAAATTTGAGAATCTTAATTTGTGTTTGAAATTGTGTTCAAATCATATGGAAAAAAGAAACAAACTTATCAAACACTTCAGATTTATGCTTAAAGAAATAAACCAAGTCTTGCGAGTGCAGTCATCAATGAACAAGAGAAAATATGACAAACCATTTTTGGAGGTAACTGGAGCAGAGCCCAAATATCAGAATGTATAAGAGAATAAGGACTATCAATTCTAGTATTATTAGGGAAAAATGTCTGCCTATGACTTTTGGCAAGGATACAGGTATCACAAGAGAAATGATTACTATTAAAAAATTTTGGAAACAAAAGTTTAAGGTACCTTACAGATGGATATCCTAGACGTCGATGTCATAGTCAAGTCTGTCTTTCAATCGTTCCGTGAGCAAGCGATGCAATTTCGTGTTGGTTTACTTCGTCAACATAATACAATCCATCTTGCTCAGTGCAACGCCCAATAATCCTGCCCGTCTGAATATCCTATACCTCACAAAAATTGGGGAATATTAATACTTTGCAATTGAGCTCCTTAGTCATATGGCTGATATATAATAGTTTATGAGACAAAGTTGGAATATAAAGGCAATTTTTTAGTTTTAGGGAGGGTAGCACATCAATGCAGCCTATTTCTTTGACCAGCACAAGACTTCCATTCGTTGCCTGAACTTGAGATTTCTTTGTTCAGTAAGCGTATGGAAGTCATAAATATCATACGACATAGTGTCGGTAGTTTCACATTCAAAAATCCATTTATTTAAGGTTTTTGGGCTAGACTTGGACTAGAGAGCCCTTAAAATAGATGACCCAGTTTTAGGTTCAGGTCTGGACTAATGGGCTATTAAAACGGGCGGCCCATCTCCTCCATTTAATTCCATTCTTTTGGGCTGGGTTTCTTCTGTGTGAGCAGAACCCACAGAATCCAGCGGTTTGGTTTTGCCTCCCTTCTATCCTGAGTGGCCTTCATGGGCAAAGCCCTTTTGTTTTCTATCTATCTCATTTTCTGTCCACCTCTCATCTTTTCCTCTCCTACAGATAGTGCCTCTTTGATTCCTCGTTTCTTGTTATCCGGCCACCTTTCTTGATAACCAATCAATTTAAAGCAACCCTCTCAAGTATGTTTTCTACCTCCATAGTAAAAGCATTTGAGGTTGCTTTTCTCATCTTCCTGTCGGGATGATGACCTCGTCGTACTTCTGGCGGCATCTGACCGGCTCCTGGTGGCCAGTCCACTTCCAATACCTGAAGGGTCAGACCCTAATGGTGGTGGATCCTCCCCTCTCATAATCTATCTTTTGTTCACTTCCCTTTTGATCGCTGCATACGCTGCCTCCACTGATGGCAATGGGTCACAATTTAAAAGATCTCTTCGATCTGTATCAAAATCATCGTTTACCCTTGCTAGAAACTAGTAGAGCCTGTTCCTCTGAACATCTCATTTTAGATGGTAATATCCTCTGGATATTTCATGAGATTAGGCTCCCTTCTGTCAATCTCCTTCCAAATTGATAAGAGCTTGCTAAAAAGACCTCGATAGGGTCTGTTCCCTGTTTCAAGTTGTTTGCTTTGACAGTTAGATAAAAAATCTGGAGACTGTCTCTCCCACTACCATACATGGTCTCGATGCCTTTCCAGAGGTCTCTAATAGTGGGATAGTCCAGATATTGATTGACTAAGTCAAGCTCTATGTTCTCGATGAATAGCTGATGACACTGGAGTCTGCTTGCACCCATCTTTGATAATTTGGGTCAGAGGCCGATGGGGGAAGACAGTGATGTGTCTGAGCCTTCCCCTGCCACCAATAGCAAGGTAAATTAATTTGGACCACTGTGTAATTCTTGTTATTCAGTTTTTCTGAAAGGTTTACTGCTTGATTGTTCATTGTTTCTATGGGAGGTTTTTGAAGGTTTAGCTGTTGGAACAATCCCAGCAGTTGACTTACAGGGATTGTTTGTTCCATGGCTTCTGTTGTTGATGAACTCACTTCATCAGCCATGAGGTAATGTTTGGTAGATGATGAGCTGGTTTTCTTGACCGGAACTAAAGCTCTGATACCATGTTGAAGATACCAGGGTAGAAGAAAGATTAAAGGAAAATTAGATTTTTGATTTCTTATTTATTTTTTTTTACTGAATTGTATACATATATATATATTGTTTAAAAGATCTTTGTTTTTCTATATGATTTTATTTCCTTTCTATTTCCCTATAGAATTATATTTACTCTGAAGCTTTGTTTTTTTTTTCTCTTGTTTTGATTATGTTTCTATAGTGTTTTCATTAGTGTTTTCATAAGGATGATTTATTGGAAACTTCAGTTTTAAAAGATAAAAGGAGGTTTGAAAAGCTAAATTAATATCATGCTGGTAGCTATTATTAATATTTTAAATTTTTTAGAAGAACATCAATTGTGAGAAGGAAAGTTTGGAAAAAGAGAAAAGTAAAAGACATTTTTGCCAATCATAAAATTTTGCTCTAAAACTAACGAACATAGATTACCCTAAATTTATAGGTATAAACCAAGAGGGTAAGCATAACTTGCTTAAAAATTGAATCAAATAATTATGTTTCACACATTAATTTATCGTAATAATATGATTCGATTTAAAATCTACATTAATAAATTTTGAAAAAATATAAAAAAATATATAACTTTTTTTTTCTCAATAATTAATTTTGTATATGATTAATAATATAATTAGAAAAGGTTATAAAATTATATAAGAACGTATAAATATGCAAACCCTGTCCACCCTCAACCCCTTGGTTTCATCGGGTCACTTCCCAATCCAGGTTCAATGACATTGAAAAAATCTGAAAGCATCTTCCCTAAGGACGTTGCAAGTATAACGAAAACAAATGAAGTTCAAACAGATAATAGATGACAATAGTAGATAATTCTAGTTAGGAATAATTATTTTCATGTTACTAAAATTTCTTATAATTTGCGATTGAGTCTTTTATTTTGAAAAATTAATTATTACGTTCTTCAATTTTTTTATATTGAGCTATTAAGTCATTCTGTCTAATTTCCATCTATTTTACGGTTAAATATGGTTAAAAAGACTAATATACCCTTTGCACTATATTTAACTTAGGTCCTTAATATTTAAAAAATATATAATATTAGATACTTATTAATTTTTATGTATATTTTAATATTATTTAAAGAGATTTATTATTATTATTATTATTATTATTAATTTAACTTCTTTCTTCTCACCACCACCACTCACTCCTCCACCTCCACCATCACAACCGCTGGCACGCGGATTCAACCTTAAATTGAAAATATTTGGCGGTCTTATTCTCTTATTTACAAATATTCCCGAAATGAATAATAATATATCCATTACAACAACAAAACCTAATCCAATCCCTAGCATAAACAACAACAACGCAAATCAAAATCGAACCCCCGGAGAATGCAACAATTGCGGCACCAAAGATATCTGGATCCTCCACCATGTCCGCCTTCGAGGTATCTACTATCGCCTCTGCACTTCTTGCATTCTCTTCCTCCACCCTACCTCTTTTTGCCCTTCTTGTTTCACATACTGCGACGCTACTCCTCTGTCTCCGTCGGAACGTTTCTTCTGCTTTAACTACTCTTCTTATACTCACTCTCATTGCCTTCCTCCGTCTCAACCTCCTCCTAACCCTTTCCTTTGCTCGCCTTGCAAAGACCCTAATTTCACCTTCTTTAATATTGATAAAACTAGTAATCAAACGATTGACAAGAAAATGACAGATGTTCTCTGCGCTGCGAAGATTGCTGCTTCATCCATGGCGAAATGGGTGTTGGTGGCGAAAGCCGAGATTGAGAGGAGAGTAAGAGAAGCTGTTGTTTGTAGTAAAAGAGCTAGACAAGTGTTGGAACAAGTAGCTTTAATTGCAAAAAGAAAGAAAGTTGAATCTGTTGAAGTTTCTGAATCTAGTAATCTAGTCAAACGAGAAAAGGAAGGTGTTCATGGAACTGTCATTGGTTCGCCTAAAAATCTTGAAATTCCTAAGAAGAAGAGGAATGCATAAAGGAAAGTATGGAAGAGAGAGAGAGAGGGAAAAGTGGTGGTTGTGGTGGTGCTAGTTGAAATGGAAGGAGAGAAAGTGACGGTGATGGTGACCGGTGTGGATTAAAGAAGAAGGAAGATAATAATAATAATAATATTAATATTAAAATAGTAATTCTGTCATATTTTAAAGTTATAAAAAAAAATTAACCTTTTAGTTGATTAACGAAAAATTGAGCAAAAACTGGATGAAAAAACCTAATAGTATAATTTTAAACATAAAAAACCTACTAATTAGTTGTCCAAAATGAAAAGATCCAATCGCAGATTATAAGAAACCTAAAAGACCTGAAAATAATTATCCTCTTACTTTACTTTATTAATATATTATTTTTTTAACATAGTTATAAAAGACCTGAAAATAATTATTCTCTTACTTTACTTTATTAATATATTATTTAATTATCCTCTTACTTTACTTTATTAATATATTATTTTTTTAACATAGTTATAAACTCATGCATCCAGATCTGGATAAATATTTTACCACTTTGCTGACTTCTAACCATTTGTATTAATATATTATATTATATAAATAAAAATTTGATTACATTGAATTATAAATATTATTTTTTAAAAACTACATTATAGTTATTAATATCAATTATTTAATTAACTAAAAACTAATTTTCTTTAATAATAATTTTGATAAATAATTTAATATATTAATTTTTAATAATTATTATAAATAATTTAATGTATTATTTTTTTATTCACCCAGTACAGCTTTTAAAATCATTCAACAACCAAACTAATCTACATGACATCTCTAACCCTCCTTCAGAGTGCACATGCGACCTCTTGATTATTGTTAGCATCGTCGTCTTTATGAAAAAGCTAGAAGGAAAAAATACTGAGTCATCAAACCTTTTTTTTTTTTTCTTTTTTTTGAAAAGATATAATAAACAAACTTTCAAAATCAAAACCAAAATGAACTCCTTTTATTATCTCTTCCAAATGTTCCAATATCTTATCATTACTCTTTAAAAGGTACTTTACATCCAACCATATATATATATATATTTTTTTTTTTTTGCAATACTCACAATACAATTTCAACCTACGCAAATTCCCGCACAAGCCACATCCAGAAGAAAAGGAACATATATTTATTTTAAATAGAACAATAATTAAATTTAAAAAAAGGTTGAATAAAATTAAATATTTCCACATTATTACACTGCCATAACTGCCATCAGACCAACAAAACTGCTTATTCCTTCCAACAGAAAAAGAACAATTGGAAGGGAAAGGAGCAGCTCTCAAATGGTAGAAAGCTCCCTCAACTCCTCTACAACAAATTCAATCCGTATCAACCAACTTCATCATATCGTGTCCAAATGAATAAAATCCACACAAGTCCTTACCATTTCTATGCACATCCCACATCTCATAACCGAACTGTGATTTGAAGCATATAATTAATCATTCATCCTCGTCACCAATCAGCGCGAATGAAAAGGGAAGGAATTTATAACCATCACCCTCGTAAAACTTGTTTTGGAATTCCACCCAGTGAAGACGCAATGCATGAAGGAACGCACTAAGAGTTTCCATCACCAGCAACACACCAACCGTCGCGAAAATAAAGATGATGATGCCAACAATAAGAATAATTACATTGTTAAACCTGTCAAATGCACAGAGCAGGTCAGTACTCACTGTTGTCTTTACAACAGTTCTTAACTTGAGTCCCTTACCCTCGTTGAGAACTGTCAAATGCAAGATCCAGGAGTGCAAAGAATATTCTTTTTTTTTAAAGTATGTTCTTGTTATGCAAGTAAACTAGCATGATAGGTAATAAAAACCAAAAACTAATAGAAACTACTTTAATCAACAACAGATCAGGAAATGTTACATACCCCCATGCAAGGAGAAGAACCTTCTCGTAGAATACACTCGACAGTTCTGAGTGGGCAAGACTGCAGAAAGGAAGTAACATAAAGTATATTGTTATTATGTCTATTACGAAAGAATATGGCATGATGCATGCACATGATACAAATTATATAGCAATAAGCATTAAAAGCATTCATACATGATGCATGTCAACAACAATTGTTCAACTCAATAGTCTAGCATAACACAAATTTCAACAATAAGATAAGAATTTGATGAGCTGATTTCGCCTGTGCTCATTATTAATCAAAATTTGAATGCTGATCCCAGCAAGTTAAATTTACTATTTTCAAAAATTAAAATACCTGAGGGCCCACAAACGAAGGTACGAAGCTGTATTAGACACTGCCCCAAGCACAAATTCAATTGTATGTATCAGTTGGTGCACAAAAACTTCACTGAACTCAAATTCTTCATGACCATGGGAATCATGGTTTGTTTCCACTTGAAGAGACTCCTCAGTTGTCTCAAGCGGTGTGTATGATTGGCCTTGGTGCCTCTACAAAAACAGGACCGTCAGAACTAAGGGAAATAGAAACAGACTATATGTACGTAAGCATATCAAAAAGGAAAATGACAAGCATGAAGAACTGCCGCATACATTTTCGTGTTGCTTCTTCAAAAGAAACGGTTTTGGAAGCAGCATCCATGGTACAGAAACAAGGGCCAACAATAACAGAACAAGCTGAAAAATAAAAGCAGGATAAATAATTGGAAACTGCAATAACTGCGTCTTAAAAGGATGGTAATTGAAAATATATTTTGTAAATAAATTGAAGAGATGTAACCGACCTGAGCCATCTTTTGCCCAGGGAAAAGCTGGTTTTCCCCCAATTCATCTGTTGGACTCAAAAACATGTATATCATCACATGGTATAAATCAGCTTGTGAGCCAGTGCTCCATTTCACAATGATAAGGAGTGATAAATAGCCAAACAAGCTGTTTAAGAATATCATTTGGGGAATGAACTGAAACCTGAAAATTGCACAACATGAATATCTTCCACATCAGCACATACTTCATAAAAATTAGAAATATATGGTGCACACAGAATGTGAAACTTACCAGATATTCAAGCAATTTCTAAAATACAAAGCATTGAAGAAACTCAGTATGATCCCGAGATTCATCTGGGCAACTCCAAGAAGGATTGACATTTTCATCTTCAACGAGTTAAGAAATGGCAATTCACTTCGAGTGCCATGCCACACAGGATCCACACCAAATGGGTAAGTAGGGCCCACCTTAATCAATCCTTCAGTAGTAGCATCCCTGGAGAACATTTGAGTGAGAAACCATTATTTAACTTGTAGATGTCATGTTAGGTCCAAGATTATAGGGCTGAACTTTGAAAATTTGAGTCAAGAAAGAGTGCAGAAATAGGAGAACTGGAAAGCAGCATAGAGGAAAAAAGGAGTGAAAACAGGTGTTGACAATGACTAGTGTTTCTGTTCATTCAACATATGTACAATACACCTTTGTGACTGGTATTTATAACCAATTAAATCTAAATGACCAAATTATTTTCTTGTACAAACAGCTACCCAATCATAATATGTCACAAATATATATATATATATATATATATATATATATATATATGCAGACCAAGTTAGATACCTGCAAGAAAGATCACGACAAGCATAGGCTGAGCGTCCAAATAGCTCAAAGGGTACTGAGAAGAATTCATTGTATATCAAACCCGTGTAAATTGAGAAGAGGGCCATCAACAAAATAACATAACGACCGCCGAAGGTCATTTCAGTTATATCCCCAAGCTTCTGCAGTTCACAAGAAAGAATGCATAATCAGATTCTAAATGAACCAGTGCGAACAATAGATAGTTCTAGACAGAATCCCATCTTTCTATAAAAAACAAGAGGACCAATATAACAACCTCCAAGCCTTAATCCAAACCATTGGGGTCAGCAAGCTCAGATATTTAGAAAAAAAAAAAAAAAAAAACTAGCTGGTATATGCTACATGAATCATCTGCCTCCGTTCTAAAATGTCAGTTTCTAGAAGCTAATACCCAGGCTTTTTTTAAACCTTTAGCCACAACTTGCCACTTAACAAATTTTAGGTCTACTGAGGACAAGAGACGCCAAATAATATCTTTAACTAAAACACTCTTAACACAACAGGAACATTAAACCTTTGTGGGAAGAGTGAAAGACAACAAAGCCATTATCCATAAATAGAGTGGACAACAATGAAATAGTATGTACACTTAAATTCACGGACTGAATGTTGTGCCATAATAACAATAATGCTCAAACTTCACCACTTAAGAGTGATGCTCACAAATCACAAGCAGTTCACCTGGCTAGAAAGTTTCTTTTCCCTGATTATAAAGACCAAAGTTGCAAGCAACAAGCATATTCCATGTCCCCAATCTCCAAACATGACAGCAAAAAGGAAAGGAAACGTAACAACAGTGTATACACCAGGATTTGCTTCTTGATACTTGGCCACCCTGCAATCACATTAAATTGCAGCATCCTTATATATACACGATAAACATGAGTGATAAAGAAACAAAATAGAATACATAATGAAAGGCAACAAAATACTCCAAGTCAATAAAAAAAAATCAAGCTAAAACATTAGGGCACATGAATCTAGTCATGTACAATACACTAGATTACGTAATATGTGCATATTGACTGAAGACATGCAAGCACATGTATAAGTTTGCAAATACTTGTAGATGCATACAAGATATACTTTTAGCAGCAACTTGCACAAGATTTTTATATAAAATGAGGTAGCATCTTAATGGGCAATAAAACCACTGAAAATTGCACCAAAAAGGACCACAAGTCTGATTTGCATAGGGCTCACCCATAAGCATCAACAATTTCTTGAAAAGCAGAAGTAAATTTATTTGTGCGGAAATATGTAGGTGGTAACTCCTTTGTATGTAACACCTGGAAAATGGCCCCAACTTGCGAGTTGGAATCAAATGCAGCTCGCTGTAACGCGTCTTGAATCTGCGTGGATCAAGGTGAACTTAGTTTGTTTGTACCCAAGAAATTTTCATTGTTTATGTTAGTTGGAAACCACAATGAACCCACTGAAAATCAAAGTCAAAAAAGGTTTACCTGCTTTGAAGCAAAGACAGGACTCCAACCCTCAGCAACAAGACACTTTTTTGTCACATCAAGACTAAGCATGTTCAGAGTGTGGTAGATAGATTTCTCCTTTCTCACCTTCATGATTTCAAAGAGACTGATTAATGACAACATATAATCCAAACAAAGAAAACTATCATATATGCATCTCAGACGGAATCACTAAGTAAAAACAAAAGGGGGAAAAAGAGATCTATACAGGTTTTATGCATTAATTAGGCTACGTAGCCTAATTAATGCATAAAACCACAAGGATCAATAACAGATGTCATTTGGATAAAGTTTCCCAGGAAAACAAAAATAGTTATAAATAATGGAATAAGATAATAGTATGTACAAATCCAATTCAGGTATCATTCTCAATTGTCATGGATCGTGAATGAGTCTGGCACTTTTCTTCTTTTTAATGTTCTTTACAGGGAATACAGCCCATCAAAAAAGGAGAAATAAACAAAGGTGTTAGCCATAATAAGATCAACCATCCCCAAATACCACATATTCATAGAAGACCATAACCACTGACTGATGTCACTACTTCCATCCCAGAAAGAAACATTTTCCTTTTTGGGAGATAATAAGATTGTTTTAAAATGGCCAACTTCAAGAATATTATTATCTTTAATTTATTAATAGATCATTCTCAGTTAGAATTCAAAGGGAAAGATTGGAAAAAATAACATTTATTACATAAAAGTAACACTCTTTGAAGGACAAAAACAAAAGATAAATGTAGCACTTTTTGTGACATGGGGGTCAAGAGAGAGCAAATAAATTGCATGATGTAGCAAGTGGATGTGAGTGTGTATATGTGTTTTATAGATTTTGGGCATACCAAAGTGTTCCACTGAACAAACTGATTGCTGATAGTTTGCAATAAATTGCTCCTGTGCAGTAATCCTGCATCTATTGTAGACTTCAGTTCAGCAAGTTTTCCCAACACCTGAAATAGAAAATATAAACATACAGCACCAGATAAAAAAAAGGTCTATACAAAACATGCAGAAGAACAGTTGATAACATCTGTCATATATCAATTGCACACACAAAATAATATAATTTCATCCTAGTGTGAACAAATTGAAGTTTCACATTTTTAGAATAATAGAGCTAACAGACATTAATTCCCCAGGATAAACAAAGCATCCACGAGAACAAAAGTTTTTTACCTCATTGATCATCTGGCTATGTTTGCTAAAATCCTCGGTGAATGGATAACGATTTGCCCCAAAAGCTTCACATATTTTAAGTAACTTGGTTTTAGCTCTTTCTCCAGAGTAGAAAACAACAAATACATTCTTCTCAATCTGTACATTAACTCTTAGAAGTCAGAGAAAATGAAATAGTGTTGTACATATAGTTAGAGGGCAGTAGTTATCAACAAGAAGTCCACAATTCATGCATCAACCATGTACATAGCAAGATGCAGATGGCTTCTTAATAGATCATACAACACATAAAAAGGGTAGTTATCCCACCACCCTTGCAATGACAATGGAAATTTAATTCAATAAGGGACTGCTTTGCATGACAATATCTAAGGTACATGTGCATAGAGCCTTACTAAAATTTTAGATTGGTATGCCATGAATAAAATGTATCTAAAAAACTCAAAAATATTAGTACAAGAATTCTATATTTGGTAGGATTCTCGGACATTATTTCTGTGTCCTTATAGAACCAAAACCATAGCATCTTCTACAAGGGTCTTTCCCTCTCAGAATGACCATAAAATATACCCGACTCAATCTATTCAAAAGCAAGGGGATGCTTTTATTGAGAGGGGTAATAAGAGATAGACATATAACAGGACAACAATACCTTATCCCCAGAAACAGGATCAGTTACAGGTTCCTCAACAGCTGCCTGCCTGATAAACACATTGCCCCTGGTAGCACGGAATATGATCCTTTCAAAAGCTAGAGACTTTTCTTTGGGAACAAGGCCAGTGAGAAACCCTAATTTTACTTGCTTTGATGAATCAGCTGACATTTCCTATGTAACAACAAATCAAATAACAATATTAAGAGTAAGAATAAGATGTGGGTATCACTAGGATGCCAAAACTTCTTTGGAATCATACCTTGTCAGCTAATAAAGGAGTGTCCAGCGATTCTTCACCAACTTGATGTGATTGCATTTCTCTCTGCTGAGCAGTTGCACTGCTTAAAGCTGAAGAAAAAAACTCGCCAGCCTAATAAAAAAGGAACTTAGTATCTCGATGGCTTGTTTACCAAACACGTTACTGAAATATTTACTTGAAAATGAAGACCAAATAAATGACTCAACATATAATTATTCTGTTCTGGTCCCATGTTTGGATGTAATTATGAGTATGTTTGATTAGATTTAATGAAAGAAGCAGGGCAGGTTAACAGAGACCCTAGAATCTCTTTAGATTAGATCTCACTAGAAAGAACTCTACAATCTCTGTTGAGTTAAGAACTCGAACATTTTGATTAAAATTCTGCTTACATCTTCCACTGAGAGGCATCCTTTAAAACAAATAACATTATGAAGTGAAGTAAGACTATTAACTACCCACCCACTAATAACTACACAATATAATAATTAACTTACTTATTTAACCTCCCATTAATGACTCATCCCTAAATAAAACTACTGTAACAAATACGTGAGGTCTGTAACACATTCCAAACGTATTATCATGTTTAATCAAGAAGAATTAAGCTTATACATGAAATAGAAGGCCTTGAAACCATGGTCCCAGATTAAGTACCTTAATGTGATATGTATCAAGCAGATGAAAATTACCACATAAAAAGATACTATAAAAATTGATTTTTTTTGCTGCCTAAACTAGCTGAAAGGTATATTAACAATTGGTGAAAACCAAGGTATATGTATTATTTGGTGGTTAACTATGATGCTTGAACTAGTGGTTCAAAATCTTATAGTTCGACACACCGTACAACAACAGAAGCTTCAGCATAAAATTTATAAACACTGATCTTGTTTCCATTCTATGCTAACATTTCTCTTCACTGCTCATTTGTACTACCATTTAAAGCCTAGATAAAATATTCCAGACCATTCAGGACGCATTTAAATACTAGAAGTTCAGGCATCTCCACAATGTCATTATGTGTGCATGCAGATGTACAACTACTACTCCATCATAGCAGAAAAAATAGACATACCCTCTGGAGAACAAGCTTATATTCTACAAGCTCATTATAAGTCCGTTGTAGTTTATCATTATTCGCATTGATTTCAACCAGCTCTGCCTCAAGTTCTCCGAGTTTGAACTGGCAAATACAAAAACAAAAAGAGTCGGAGCATGATACACCAAAAGCATTTTAGATTCACATGAACTTCTTCACTTACCTCTAGGCCATCTGTATCAATGTTAGTTTGGGTCACAGATTTTGGTGAAGTTGACAAACCAGCCTTCTCCATTTGCTCCTTGAAAAAACGCAACTTTCGTGCCATCTCCGCACATTTTTTAATCTAAGCAAAAAACAAAAAGATAAATACTTCCACAACTAAATCTACTTGGAATTTGAACTGATAAGACAGGCATTGTAATTTACAACAGAACAGATACTACAGAGGATAAAGGACATGCAATTTGTATGATAAAGTTGATGCACATAGTCTCCTTTTACTATAAATACCTCAATTGAACTAGAAGGTAACACAGTTAATCATGAATTAAGATGCCTCCAATGTCTCTCTTAACATTGGTAAATATTTCTATAAATAATAAGAAAAAAAAATATTGAAATGTTTCAAACTGGTCCAATATACATTGCATTGATAAATCTATTTTCTTTGCCTTTATTTGTGGTAGCAGAAGGTATTAAATTTAACACCTATCCTAAGGATGATCCAAGGCATTATATTTTCAATGATCCCAATTTGAGAAAGGGAAAACGAAACACAAAGGGAAAAAAAGGTTGCCTTTCAGAGAACGTCCAACTTCCATTGCATATCATAAAATGGAAGAAGGTAGTCAAATATTCATATGGATCCTTCTTGAATTAATGCCACAACACAAAATATTTAGTTGGTAAGGATGATCCAAGGCATTATATTTTCAGAGATTCCAATTTGAGAAAGGGAAAACAAAACACAAAGGGAAAAACAAGGTTGCATTTCAGAGATCTTCCAACTTCCATTGCATATCAGAAAATGGAAGTAGTCAAATATTCATATAGATCTTTATTGACCTAATGCCATAACAAATAATATTTAGTTGGATATATATACACACACATACATCAGATTTATCAATCAAGTTCTACATTTGCTTTCAAGTCTAAGTGCTACAAACAAATACAAAAAATTATGACATGTACAAAGTTCATAAGTGCACCTGAGCAGCATAAGTTCTCTGGAAAGGGCTCTTCTCTGCATTGAGCTGGAATACAAAAATAATACATTAGAAACAAGAACAAAACATGGATATCAAATCTATCAGACTACACTAGCTAACGACACAGAATTCATTGATTGGTGACCCAGAGAATTACACTCATGGCTTATCCTGTACTAAGAAGCAAGAAATCTTCAACTTCTATGAGCATAAACTCGATAACCACAATCAGAACCCAACAAATTCGATTAAATCAAATAAGAAAGACTCTCAATAGTTAAGCAAAAAGAGCAAAGAAAAAAAGTCAAAAAAAAAAAAAAAACGATTTCAACATCTATCGGAACAACAATTAAGCGTCAGAAACAGCGAGAGAGTACAGGCTAAAGAAACAAACAGATGTAACTCGAAACCACACAAATAGAGATTGAATTTTAGTTCACTGTACGAACATCTTTGAATTGAAGGAGACCGAGGTCGCCGAGATAAGATACGGTAAGATGAGCGGACTCAATAGGAATAATGAGCTGCACCAGTTGCATCGCCTCCGACCGGAACAGATCCATCGGCGGACAGCATCCTCCGCGAGCCTCCCCCATTCTTATTTCCTTCCCTTCCCTCGCCTTCGACGTATACAAATCTCTTTGCTCTCTCTCTCTCTCTCAATCAAAGACAATTGCAGCTGTTTATCTAATTTACTGATATGATTGGATTTGTAATTAAGAAAATACTGAAGCACGAGAGACCTGAGAAGGAGGACAGTATAGAATTGTCGTGTTCCTTCTACTTATCGTCACAAGCTTCCACGTTTCATTTTCATGCCATGATTTTGGCTTTTGCAATTCTATCCCCATCAAACGAAGTTTCTTTGCAGTTATACCCTTAATTATCAAAATTCTTTTTTTTTTGGTTTTTACCTTATGCCAAGCTAATAATGCATTTTGTCTGATAAAGTCCGTAATTTAATTAGTTATGGTCTCTTTCACGTTTTTACACTTGAATTTAACTAATTTTTATAAATAGGATACAATTTTATATAAGGGTAATTATTATTGGGTCTCTGAGATTTTGGCTAATAAATTCGTTGGTCCTCCTATTTTCAAAATTGTATCGACAGGTCCCTAAATTTTTAATAATAGACTCTCAGGTACTTCCGTCCACTTTTTCCGTTAGTCAACATTTTTTTTCAAAATGATAAAAATACCCTTTGGTTTATTTGAATCGAACCATGATTTATTTGAATCGAACCGGACTAATTAAACCCAATTCTAAATCAAACCAGTAAAAATTGAAAATAACCAGAGTGGGATAAAATGCATGCTAACCAACTACACCTAGACAACTTTAGTGTATTGGATTGACGTGATAAGATTTTATTGTGTAAGGCACAACCATTCACCTTTTATGACTATAACAATTATCTATTCTTTTCAATTAAGATTTTATTAAATAATTACATATTTATTTTTTTATCATCCTAGACAAGTTTGAA
>CANUEY010026631.1:0-55659 GCA_948099555.1 Croton setiger
TTTTTTAATTTAACATTTTAAAAATCTTTCAAAATATTGAATAAATTGCAAAAATTACATTTTCTCCAAAACACAAAAATTAAAACCCCCACCCCCCCCCCCCCCCCCCCCCCCCCCTTGCTTCTTAGAAGTGGATGAAATTATTAAGAAAATGGTAAAAAATAAGTGATTTTATCCCAAATTGATCACAATTTTTTTAGTGGGAATTTATCATACAAGAAAAAAAAAATGATAGCCAAACAATTAGGAAAACGGAAGAATGAAAAACCAAACTGCACTGTACCCAGATGCCAGTTTAAAGTAATGCAAAAGAAAGCTTTATTGCAGAAAATTGAGAATCAGAAGTAGATATCAATAAATCACCATCTATGATTAAACAACCAAGTAAAATTCATTTGCCAAAATCTAATTCCTTTGTTCCATATATTTAAACTAGGATTCATTTGCCAGTATTAAAATTAATTTAAGCTGAAGTATAATCAAAGAATGGATCAGATAAACTAAAAGTTGAAAACATAAATAAATATGTAGCAGAGAATTTGACCTGACCCAACAAGCTAAGAGCATAGCAATCATAGCCATTGCTTGAAAAGAAGGGCAACCAGTGCTCAGCCCAACACCAAGCTGCATGGTAGCTTCCATGAACAAAGACTAATGGTGGGTTTTCAATGTTTCCCACAATACCCTTACCCTTCTGCTCAATGACCTCCATGCTCAGCCCAGATGGAAGCTGATGGAAAACACGATTCTGCCCCTGCATTAACTCATAGGGTACCTTCATTTTGCTTGATTTGTTGAGAACAGCAAGGGGCTTTACGATCTTTTCCGGGGATGAGGCGTTTACATGGAAGATAGAGAGAAGAGAAGCAGCCATTGCTGCTGTCAAGCTGATGCTGCTGAGCTAACTAACCTTTCTCCGTGCTAGATAATTCTATCTTTTTTGTTTCAATTTTACTTCCACTTTCTTTTTAAATTTACTGCTGTAACTTTGGTAGTTTTGCAGTTTTTTTATGTGTAGTAAGCGGTAACATTTTTTTCACCGGTTTTGTAACTGAATTCCTTCAATTGTTTCTGGACAGGCCTAGTTTGGAAGCCCGGCCCATATATATTTGACAAATGTATTCCCAATTCACCCAGGTTTACTTTTTTTTTTTTTCCACCTCAAATAAAGTAAAACAGTATAAAATTTAAATACATTTGATAGTTCTTTTCGGAAAATAAAAAATAAAAATTAAAGATTCGATAGTTATAATGTTTTAATTTTGATTGTCACAGGTTTCAGTTTGTCTGCCTATAATATATATCTTCATGTCTGACCCTGAGTTCACATAGAAGCTAAGACCTACTTCTTCTTCTTCTTCTAATCATCATCAACCCTTTCCAGATATGGAAATCAACACACAATTGCTTAAGCAACAATTTCCAGATCACCTCAATCCAAATACTTTTTCATTATTAGACTCTTTCTTGATTTACCATCTCCAACAGCCTCCTCATATCTTGAATTCTTCTCCTTCTCTTCTTCATCCCGCTTCAACACAAAATATTTATACTGATAACTGCAAAAAAAGAAAAGCAGAACCTCAATCAACTACCACCACTTCCCAGCAGATTGTTTCTCCTTCTGCTTCTACTCTTACTACTTCCAAGAAGAAAAATGTATTTTTTTAATTACTTTTTTAAAGTTCATTTTAGTTTGAGAATCTAAATATGTATGTACTTTGTTATGAGTGTTTGCAGAATTTATTAGAGAAAGGTAAGAAATGGAAGAACAAAGACAGTAGTGGAGATGAAAAATTGGAACAAGTCGTTCATGTTAGAGCTAAAAGAGGGCAAGCCACTGATAGTCATAGTATAGCAGAAAGGGTATATTTGTATTTTGATTTTATTTATAGTAATATTAGTTTATAGTCCTGAAATGAAGAATTTAAATTAATTATTAGGTGAGAAGAGAAAAATTTAAAAACAAGTTAAGATGTCTACAAGACCTTGTTCCTGGATGCCACAAGGTACAATTTTCTTCTGCAAATATGTAACTAAAAGTAGAAATATATACAGATTCCTGACATGGGTTTTTGCAGTCAATGGGAATGGCAGTAATGTTAGAGGAGATTATTAATTATGTCCACTCATTGCAGAATCAGGTTGAGGTAAGTTTTATTATGTTTTTATAATGGGTTTACACTAGAATTTCTATAACAGAATTTGAAATATCTTTATTTTATCTGGAAAATTCAGTTTCTGTCAATGGAGCTTGCAGCAGCCAGATGTTCTTATTATGACCTTAATTTGGAAACAGAATCTTCCAAAAAGGCTCAGGTGCTTATCTTTTCTAATTAACCTTTTTTTTAAAGCTAGTAATAAGAAAAAATAGAAAAATCTAGAGTCCTTATTATTATGTTTGCCTAACATATAACAAGAAATGGGCGAAGGATATGTTTTGCTAAAGCAAAATATAAACTTATATACTATATATTAAAAGAAAGTAGTAATAGGTTTGTCTTTCGAAAATGGGGAATGGATACAGTTGTTTGCTGGGCCATGACACCACCAACATCTCTATAAATATGTCTCAAGATAATTTTTAAAATGTTTCTCAAAAAGGACTTTTTTTAATCACTTAATTAATTTTTTTTATTTATCCTAAAATTTACAATATATTTAGTAATCTAATTTGATCTCTTTTAGGAGGGAACACTTTTTACGGGAGATTAATAATTATATTATTATGATAGTTGAAAGTGAAAAAAATGAGAAATAATAATTAGTAAAAAATGATGCAGGTAACAAATGCAAATGGGGCAGAGGAGACACATAAATGGTTAAGAGAAGGATATGGAGAAGCAAGTTACTGGCAAACTACGGGCTCCATTTGACTTATTTTTTTTGGATATTACCCTTTTGTCTTGTTCTTATTAATCCTATCCTTCTCTTCTTTTTTCTTTTCCTTTTTCATAAAATCAATTCCCCTATATTTGTAACACACATTACAGCTACAAAAGAAGTCCACTTACAAATACAAATACTACTATTATTACCAATGTCTCTTATTAGTTCTCTCATTTCATTTATGATGGGGATTTTTTCAAAAATAAATAATAAATAATAAAGCATACAAATGCCATTTTATATTATTATTATTTAATTTAATACATACATAAAAATTGATGGTAATGGTGTAATTAGTAAAAATCGAATATCAAACTTATTATTTGAGTTTGTGGATATTTGTTTTGGTAATATTTTCTTCAAGAATTCAATTGGATTTTCTGTTTTTCAATTTAGTTTCCTAATTTGACTGAAGTAATATACGTTCTGGATGTTGGCCTGTCGGCAATAAGCACAGGTGAGACTGAGAGAGACATATTTTTCATTAATTATGTCAAATTTTGTGATATTTATGATTTTCATCAATTTAACCAGACACTTGCACATGCTAATTCCTGTTCTTTTGGCGTGCAAGCGAGCAAAAAACAGAGTGTTTCAGCAAAATCTTATTAATTCCTTGACTCCTCTCTCAGAATAAGCCACTTATTAATTAACAATATACTTATATTTTTTAATATAACAAAAAATTAGTCTGATTAAAAATAATGGAAAAGGCAATCTTTTATAAAAATAATGAAAACTGCGCAAATCTATAATCGAAAATGACAGGAAGATCGAAGACAGTTGACGCGAATTGACTCGACATTATTATTTAATGTTGTCTTTATGGAAGTTTCCTCCTTCGTCAAATGCCCGCGCCATCTTTTTGTTTGCCTTCTCAATTCTATTTCTTCTTTGTATTCTGTTATAATATTGTAGCTGCAACTGATTGAGCCCTTGTTTTGTGGCTATATTTCTTATAAATTTCATTATTGATTGCAACAAATCTCCAAATCATGAATTATTTTCGTGTTGCATGTTGTTGTTTTCTCCGTTTTCTGTACAATAGCCGACTTCTGCTCCGCCATAGCTCCATCCACCGTTTAACTCCTCTTCAATTTTTTACGGCACTATCTTTTTCTCAGGTGCTGATAAACAAAGCTAATCTTGAGCATAACCACGATAATTCATTGTACATTCAGAATTATCGTTAATCACTTGACCAGAACTTTTTTTACAATGACATTTTTGGATTTTTTTTTTTTAATTATCTCGCGGTATATCTCTGTTAACTCTTCTTCGTCTTGAGGAATTGATCTCAGGAGAATAATACCTTCCGGCGCCTAGAATAAACAATTGTAAATAGTGAATACCTTATTTCAAAATTGTTAATTAGAGATGAAAATACAATTTTGAGATTATTAGTAATTAATTTACTAATAAATGATAAATTGTTCACTAATCATCCAAAATCTCCATAAATATTAGAGGTTTTTTACATTTTAATTTAACAGCCAATAAAAGATACCTTTTCAACACAATATTAGCATAAACCGTCTAAATGAACGTACTTATACCTGCATTACTCACTCTCTACTAGCGGACCGCCTTAAATAGTGGTGGCGCTCTCCCACACACACACATAATTTTATACATAATTTTTATTTAAGTTAATTTTAAAAAATTTACATAAATTAATTTTATAAATATTTGTGAACTTTATATTTATCACTTTTTAAACAATCTATTATATTATTATTATTATTATTATTATTATTATTATTATTATTATTATTATTATTATTATTATTATTATTATTATTATTATTATGTGATAATCTAGATTTTTAAGTTAATTTTCATTATTTTTATTAAGTATAAAATTTTTAGAAAATTTAAATAATAACATGTGGATAGTCATTATTCGTTATTCGGCGGAACAAACAATAGAAGTTGTAGTTTTTCATAACAGGACGAGGCGAGTAGTTAAAATAAAATTGCAAGACGGAGCGGGAATTAAAAAAATTTACAGGTACTCATTCCGCTAGCATCCCTAATTCTATCAGTTTACAACAAAACTTTCTCGATTTTTTTTACTGCATGCGTAACTATTTATAAACCATATATCAATTTTTCATTGCAGATGCAATGGTTTAAGACAAAACTTTTAATTTTTTGCAAATTTTTTATATATCAACTGTCAATTTTTTATTTCATAAAATAACATTGTTTTAATTTGACATTTTATCTTGAAAATAACTTATATAATAATGAAATCACATTTTAACTTATATAATAATGAAATCACATTTCAACCCTTTTTTTCTTTTTTGACATTATTAAGAGAAAAAAAAAAATTATTAGGAGAGTCAAATGGTGCAATTGATATTTTCCCCCATTTTTTTTTTACTTATTTTACTTTCATTTTATAGCTAATTTTTTATTTAATTTAATAATTTCCCTAAATTAAATTATGTTCATAATTTAATTTACATTTATTTATTTTTTATAAATATCTATTGGCCACAGTCTTTGCATATTGTATAGATTGTATTTTAATTTGTGTTTATTTGACGTGATTGAAAACATTGAGGGTAATTATAATTTGGTTTGTTCATGCATGCTCATGCACGTATATGTTGTAATTTGCTACACCTTTCACCATACGAGAACAAAATAACACATATACATTTGTTCCTTTCAGTTAGTATTTAGGGTAATTTGTGTGCATTCGAATCGAATATCGATTCAATTTTTTTATTTTTTTAAAATGAAATCCGCCGATTGTTTTTACAGAGTCTCAAAATTAAATATAGTGATCTACAATTTTTATATTTTGACAATGTATTATATTTATACTCTTAAATTCATAATTATAACTAATTTATAATACATAACTAAAATTTAAAAACTGTAACTTACGGTATTTAATCTCAGGACATATATAACGATTCGTCAGTTTCTTTTAAAAATATTCGAATAGGATTCGATTCAGCAACACTCTGTTATTTATGCTCAGTGATCTCACAATATTTGTATACTACACAAAATGTACAACATTGCTTTTCTTTTGGCACACTCAACTTTTTTTATTGAAACACTGGAGTTAGATATATTTGAGCCCTATGTTGGTTTATACTTTTTTTAATTCTTTTAATCGAATCCAAATCAGAAACCCAAACAAAAAAACCGAATCCGTATATTAGTAACCGAAAATCAAATCGTTCAACTGAAAATCAAACAACAACCAAATCGTTAGTTTCTATTCGGTTCGGCCAAAAACCGAATTTAACCATTAGCCTAAATTTTGAGAAATGTTTCTCTATGCCTTGGTTCGGTTTTTAAACCAATCACACAAAATATAAAAACTCTAACCCATAAATCAATCTAAATAGACAATCAACAATCAACGTTCAAATCCAATTGCCTAAAAAAAATCCAAGCATTTACAGAAACAAATAATTAGCTTCACATACAACACATCCCATTCTAGTGAAATTAGCTTTTACATATTCACAAATCAATACAAAATTTATACATTCATACTCCAAATCCGTGGTTTAGAATCTGAAATTCCTAAACCAAAGCCCAAAAACAAAATTTTTACGTATATTCATACATAATTTCGATTTGGTTTCGGTTTACAATTTTTTGCTCACCCCTACTTTTAATTCATCATCTTTGGGTTTAATTGTTAAGGACTGTAAGAATGTTCTTCTCATGGAATTAATTAATATCATTTGTTGGTTGAATTTCTAGGCAGAATAATGCTTCCACACTATATACATATATACTTAATATTTAAATTAATTTTGAAGTTATGACTTATCGGAAATGGTGAGCACAAAGGGGCCACAATTCAATTGATTGAGTAAAATTGTAAGTGATTGATACGTAGGAAAAGAAATGAATCAGGAGATATTCAATCAATTATAATTTTCAACGAACCAATTTTGTCTGTAAAATAAGTAATATGATAAAAACAATTCCTAACCAAATCAATTGTCAGAAAAAATATGTAGTAAACAGCTGGACCAACTGTTGTTGAGGCATAGAGATTAAGTACAGGTGTCCAACATTTAGCGAATAGCTCTTTCTTTTAATTGCTTTATTATGATCTTTAGATGAAAAGTTTCTATCAGTTCATTTTCACTTTCATGTTAACAATAATTTGAAAGAATATTTCTCATTATTTAGAGGTCCATGTAATTTGGGTTTAATTATAAAAGATTAAGTCCTATATAAGATATGATTTTAATATATAAAAGTCGAAACTGTGATGGATGATTCCGGTTAGAGATATTAAAATTAGTGGGTAATTATATTCTCTCTTCTCTTACCAATTAAGTAATAGAGATACACATTGAAACAAACTCTACAAATTGTTTCAATATATAAGTGGCCCTTGTCCATCAAAGAAGTTATTTGAAAGGAAAAGGTACAGGGGAGAAAAATAATTGATCGTCAGATTCCGCTGCGTTCAAGAACTGCGTTAAAGAATTATTAATTATGGATCCAGGTTAGTAATTCTTTTTTTTTCTTCTTGCCCATTGAATAATATTAGTGTTAAATTATATCCAGTCTAGATCCCAATGGGATTGATTTCGTAATCGAAATCTATTAAAAATATTATAACAATTATCTAGATCCCAATGGGATTGATTTTGTAATCGAAATCTATTAAAGATATTCTTTCAAATATCACCAAATCACTTATAAGCACATACATATTAGCAAATGATATATCCATAACTACCATAAGAAGTACAAACTTTTACCATTTTAGTCATGTGTTATTATTTGAGATAATATCTCAAATATTTGAATATTTTCTTTGACATTATTAAATTATTTTGTTAAAAAAACACTACTTTCTTAATTTTAAACTAAAAAACAAAATATGACACTCATATGAAATGTAGTTACGAAACTACATTTCTAACGATGTCTTAATTTTGATTTCTGTCTTCGTCTCCCTATATGCAGATATTGAAGAACCATTCGGCCCGCACCTACATGTTGGCTCAACAAAAAGGAGTCCGGGAATTTCAATTTGGGCTTGCTAAGATCTCATTATGGACCTTTCAGTTTTGTATGATTGGGCTGAAATCTGAAGAGCTAAAGAATTTTTTTTGAGATGGACTTAGGTTTGCTTATGGATGGTTTAGTGGGGAAGGGCAAATGTCCACAAGGCCCTACACATCCAAACTTTGTAATAAATAGCAACTTTTTGCTATTTGTTTTCAATAAATGTGACATATTTAAATAAATGTCAATTTTAAAAAACAACGAAATGCTGGTTTTTCATAACTACTGTTTATAAGCCAAAAGGAGAATAACACAATAATATTCATATTTTTATAAAATATTTTTCTGGTAATAAATTATAACAACTGTAAAAATGAAAATCGTCGAAGAGGGAAAAATAGTTTAAAATATTTGTATAATATCAAAAAAGTTATTCATTTGTTTAGATATTTTATAATATACCGCTAAATTGTGATCTGTGTATTTAAATTTAAATTGGTTATTTTTATTACTAATTTATACATAATCATTTAGATTATCTATTTTTACATGTATAAAAATTGACTAAAATTTTTATACAATACAAACTATAAGGATAAATGATCAAAAATTTACTAATTTTGCAGTGCATGTATGATCAATGATCAAAATGAAAACTATAACCATAAAATAGTATTATTTCTAGGAGTAAAATACAAGGTGTGTTTAGAAAAATTAATTGTGTGGTTAAAAATTTAATTGTTTATAAAATATTAAAAATTAAAAAAATTAAAAATTACATATATTAGCATTTAATAAAATAATATTTACACAATTACAAATTATTTTACTAACCGTTATAAAAAAATAACTTTTAAAATTTAACATTAAAAATTATTTAAAAATTGTTGTACAATACATAAGGATAACCAACGTATAACAAGCAGGAGATCCAATCCAAACCTTGGTCTCTGCACCTTCAATCTTTATACAATGAATATATAAGTTGTATATAATATATACAAGTTCCTATAAACTGTATTCAGCTGGTATACAAAGGTATTTTTATCAGAATAATCAATGTTTTTTTTTCTTTAAAAAATATATTTTAAGATGGCTCACCTAGAAAATATATTTTTTAAAAGCTAAGTATTTAGTGTATTTACCATAATATTATTAGAAATTTTATATTTGTTTTGTTATAAATTAATATTGAAAGATATGTAAATAATTTATAAAAATTTAATCCAGTCCAAATAGTTTGCAATCCTTAAATTGTGTTTATATGAATAATAACAAGTTATTAGTTGGAAACTATTATCAGCTTCTATTTGCGATCTAAATAAGTAAACCGGAAAACAATAGTTAATTTTATAAAAATAAATAAAATTGAAATTTTTTAAAATTGACTAAGGTACAATTCACAAAAAGAGTTAAAATCACGTGTGATTTGAGTCAACAACAACGTAATGTTGAATGAAGATAACGTTAAAATTATGAAAAATTCGAAAGATATCGTTTTAAATGAGTGAACGCTCAGAAGTCCGTGAATCAACCATGTCATATATGAGGAAGCAGTATAGTATGATCCTATTATCTCAGCTTTGGTTTTATATGGGATGGGAGTATAAATAGATATGTGAGAAATTATTGTAAGGCCACATCATTAGAATTTAGGACTTACCAAGTAAGAAAGCCATGTCTACTCTTTTGTTATTAGAGTTGGTCGAAATTCCGAGAGTAGGCTTTGGCATTATTGGAAGATTCTGTATTCTACGTACGTATTGATCTTGTTTTGAAAATACTGGAATTTCAGTTGCAGTAGCAGTAGCATTTAAATAGTATTATACTTTTTCTCTCTCCTTTGAATTAAAGCCAACCTCCTCAAAGTAATAATAGTATTTAATGGCAAAAACGGAATACAATAATTGAATTGGCTGTAATAAAAGAAAAACAAAAAAAACTGAATGGAGCCCATTGTGACCAAAACATAATAAATAAAATATCCTTCTTTTAGTTTGACTTATAAGTTGAAATCCTAATCCTGATTAACAAACTTAATCATAACTACTACTCTCTTTCTGCACCAAGTACACTAATTAACTAATTAAGGTAACGCGTATTGTAATTAATTAATTACTGTATATTATTCTTAAATAAAACAAATCACTAGTTAGTAATATTCAATTTCGAGTTTATGAATGAAAGAAAATTACATTAGGAGGATTGGTCTTTCTAATTGTTGATTGTGTGCGACAACAATTTTTGAATTAGCGGCTAAAAGCTATTTTTTAATATTTGATAAAATAATTTTTAAGATAATTTTAATTTTTCAAATAATTTTTTATCAAAATTTAATTCATGTAAACAACTGATACAAATAACTAAATTTTAATCAAACAGCTAATTTGATCGAATAGATCGAAATTTAATATAAAAAAATTATGGTGGATTAAAAAAAAGTATGCATAATTCAAATTCAACAAATGGGTCTGAAAATATATATTATGTTTCGTAGGACAGAAATGAAAATGAAGAAACATAATAATTGATTTAATTAAGGAAAAAAGAACGGAAAAAATGCAAAAGAAGTAAATAACAGAGAAAAATTAGTAAAAAAAAAAAGAAAGGGTGCATTTGGAGACCAATTCGCGTTTATTGATTGTTTGTCGTATTTTAGCATTTACTCTCTCTTTCCTCTTTCTCTCTCTGGCGCTCTATGCCACTGTAGAGCGAGAAAGAAAGAAAAACAAACAAGAGGCAGAGAGAAAGAGAAAAAAAAAATAAAATCAGTTAAACAAAACAACAACAATTTCTGATCATCGTCTTCCTCTTTCTTCAACAATTTCTCGGTTCAATCGATCGTTTCTTTTTTCATTTGAACACCTGTGAATTGCCCTTATAGTCAAATTATGTGACGCTTGCCTTTTTGACCTCTTCTATATAATCTAGCTTTTCCTTTCTTCTTCTTCTCATACTCTATTTGGTTTAGGGTTTCAGATTATTCTCTTTCTTCTTCTCCTTGTTCTTTCCTTGACGTGTTCATCCTATCCTTCCTTTTCAATTTATCAACGGAGTTTCGCCTTCGAAGGTATTTGATTAATTTTCTTGATTGTTTTTTGTGCGTTTTTTCATTTTGAATTATTCAATTTTCTTGTTTAGGATTTTGCTTGTTTGGTTGATTGATAGGGTGATGATGATGTGTATATGATGGTTCTGGTTAGGGTTAGGGCATCTGCACAGATGGAAGCGTCCGGTAGTCATTCCGATTCCTATAGAGGTTCTTCAGGAGGGAGTAGTACGACTAGTAGTAATTCTAGGAGATACGGAATGCTATCGGCTTCTAGTATTATCCAGGCACCAATTTCGGCCTTGTTAGAGTATTCTGGTCTTTTACGGACCACCACCAGGTCAACTCATCATGAATCAGACTCTTTAATTACCACCTCTCAGAATAATCACAGGCTTGATGATGCTACTGCGTCTGCAGCAGCTAACAATGGGGAGGTTGCTATTAGGATAATTGGTGCAGGGGAGCACGAGCATGATAGGGAGGGGTCTGGTTTGGTGGTTGGCCAGAGTGAGGTTTCTGTGCAGCAGCCATTGTCTGGAATGGCATCCGATGTACAGGGTGATTCTAGAAATGATCGTGGAACAGGAGAAGGTGGTACTCAGCAGCCTTCTAATGGAAGTGGTGATGGAGAAGCTGCTGATGGAAGTGGGGCTAATGGTAGGGACTCTTCTTACCAGAGATATGATATTCAACAAGCTGCCAGATGGATTGAGCAAGTCCTTCCTTTCTCTTTGTTGCTATTGGTTGTGTTCATCCGCCAGCATTTGCAAGGTATAATTATCCGTCTAGCTTTTGTGTTTATTTGATGATTGCAGATTATGACTGGTTGACATGAAAGGCGAAAAGCTTCTTGAGGCGATGTTTTTGTTGTGATCTTCATCATTAACTATAGATAAGACAATTACCGGTAGTGCTATCATTTTTCGTTTATTACAATCAATACTGACTCCAATTCCAAGTGAACCAAAATAAACGACAATGTACTCTGTCATTTATTCATGCATACTTATCTGCTGTTCATAAACATATGTGCTCAATTAGGTTTACTGGAGTTTCTATTTGTGGAGCTTGCTCATTCGTGTTTAATTATTTGACATCAGTTTATCTTGTCGTTTATATGGCTGAATCAGTGGTTTCGTGTTTTACCTGTGATAGTTAATTCATGGTTGATTTAACCAAAGAATTGACTGTAATCAAGTGAAGTGAACCCCCTAACATAAAGGAATTAGAGAAGTAGATCTATGCATTTATTAGTAGAGGAATGGTGTTGTGCATTGATATTTTTTGTATGGATAAGACAATTACTGGTATTCCAATTCATACTTGCTCCTTTTCCAAGTGTAACCAAATAAACGCGATGCACTTTGTCCTCATTAATGCATGCATTGTGCTGTTGATAAACATATTTGTTGGTTTAGGTTAAATGTTGAGAGAGCTCTCTCATTCATGTTCAGTTATTTGGCATCAGCTTATGTTGTCGTTTATATGGTTAAATCAGTGGTTTCCCATTCTACTCGTGATAGTTACTTTTCATGATTTTATGATTTATTAGTAGAGGAATGATGTTGCACTTTGGATTTTTTTTTTTTGTTTGGATAAGACAATTACCGGTAGTCCTACCATTTGTGTATATTCCAATTCATACCAACACCATTTCAACGTGTAACCGAATAAACAACAATGCATGTCGTTATCATTAATGCATGCATTGTTCTGCTCATAGACATATTTGTTGGTTTAGGTTAAATGTTGACAGAGCTCTCTTGTTCATGTTCAGTTGTTTGACGTCAGCTTAAGCTGTTGTTTATTTAGCTGAATCAGTGTTTTCCCATTGTACTTATAACAGTTACTTTCAATAAAGAATTATAGAGAAGAGAACCCCTAACTTAGAGGAATCAGAAAAGTGGATTTAGGAATTATTATAGACGGATGATGTTGTACTTGGTGTTTGTTTTGTATAGATACGACAATTACCAGTAGTGCAACATTTTTCGTATGTTACATTCATTCTAATTCCATTCCCACCCACGTGTAACTGAATAAGAACAATGCATGTTGTCCTTATTCATGCTTATACATCAGCTATTCATAAACACATTTGTTGGTTTAGTTTAAATGAGTTTCTCTTTTTGAAGATCGCTTGTTCATGTTCAGTTCTTTGACATCATTGCATTCCCATTTTACTTATGATAGTGTTACTTTTCGTGGTTTTTAACCAAAGAACTGACTGTATTCAATAAAGAAGAGAATCCCTTAACCTAAAGGAATTAGAGAAGTAGATTTAGGAATTTATTATTAAAGGCATGACCTTGAGCTCGGAGATTTTTTATACTATTCATTAATTAATTACTATATAATGCCATTTGGCTTTTCATGTTTATCAGGATTGTTCATGTTAAAAGTGCTATTTGCATTTTTTTTTCTCATTATTTTCATTGATTGTCGTTGAAGGCATTAAAGACCCTGTGCTTAGAATTATTTTGCTGAATATCTTTTTGTAATTTTATAATCTATGCAACATGTGTTTTTCTATCCGATTCCTTTTTTTTTTCATATATATATATATATTGTTCTCTGTTTTTAAATTTGTGACATTTTCCTTTCTTTAAGGAATTACAGGTTTCTTTGTAACAATATGGATTGCTGTCGTCATGTTCAAGTCAAATGATATACTGCGGAAGCAAACAGCTTTGAAGGTGCATAATTTGCAGTCGATTGTTTTTGGGAGTTTATTTTGCTAAATCATAATTCTTTTTAGAGTTAATAGAATTCGATTTATTTGATCATAGAAATTTGTGTGACTGCAGGGAGAGAGGAGAATTTCAATCCTGATTGGTATCTCTCTTGCATTTGCGCTTCATGTAGTTGGTGTTTACTGGTGGTATCAGAATGATGACCTTTTGTACCCTTTAATCATGCTCCCTCCCAAATCTATACCACCTTTTTGGCATGCCATTTTCATAATCATGGTCAATGGTATGTTGTTAATTGCAAATTATGAGTGTCTATCTGATTATTGATTTATTAAGTTGTATTATATTTTTTGTTTAACATCAGTGTTACTTATGTCATGCTGCACACATTTTTGCTCAGGTTGTTTTTTCTATTTCTTTTCTTTTGGTTTTCCTACAAAACCTTTATCGTTCTATAAATGTGTTGTATCTAGAAAAAAGAATGTAGTTGGACTTGGGCCTTGAGCCTATATGTATTATTTATTAGTTAGTTTAGACGGTTCCATGATATTTTTGTCTTCCAGATACTTTGGTTCGGCAAGCGGCAATGGTGCTCAAATGTATTTTGTTAATGTATTTCAAGAATAGTAGAGGCCGCAATTATCGTAAGCAGGTGAGATAATTTATACCCAGCATCTACAGTTTTATTTGAGATCTGTTTTGTTCCAAAAAGATCAGAAAAATTAAGGTGCTAATTGCTGAAAAAGAAGGGGGGTTTGTATGATGGGAATGATCTTAATAATCTTCTTCCCTCCCTCAATTTATTTCAGAAATTTTGAGCGTGAAGTTTTGAACTTGTGGTTGTCTGAGTTGGCATCATCTTTTTTTTCAGGGTCAAATGCTAACTTTGGTTGAATACCTGATGCTGCTATACCGTGCATTGTTGCCCACACCAGTTTGGTACCGCTTCTTTTTGAATAAAGAATATGGGAGCCTCTTCTCATCACTAATGACAGGGTTGTATTTGACCTTTAAGCTCACTTCTGTAGTTGAGAAGGTATAATTTTTTTGGCTTTGCAATATTTAAGTTCCCTTTAGTTTCTTGTTTATATTCCTACCTAATCTTTCTTCTTGTTCAAGGTGTCTTTGAGTTAGGTTATTATGTCTCCCTTATTGTACTTTCATCCCTCTGAATTGTGTGCTTCCTTGTCTGTCTCTCAAATTTGATGGTGAATCGCAGGTGCAATCCTTCTTTGCTGCTTTAAAGGCACTATCACGAAAAGAAGTACATTATGGGGCATATGCGACATCGGAGCAGGTGAATGCTGACTTCCTGGCTGGATTTATGATATTTAGATGACTTGAAATTTTGTGCCTGCCGTGTCTATATGTGCCTGCAATTACTTTTCTGGTTTGTTGTGGTTGTTCCATGAGAAAGGGAAGGCTAGGCTAGGCTAAGTTTATCATTGTCCGGTTGTGTTTCCTTGAAAATGGTGAACACATACAGCAGTGGAAGTTTTGTTTGTTTTGATTTTCATTGACCTTTGAATGGTATGTTATGCAGGTTAGTGCAGCGGGTGATTTGTGCGCTATATGTCAGGAGAAGATGCATGCTCCCATTCTGCTTCGTTGTAAACACATTTTCTGTGAAGATTGTGTATCAGAATGGTTAGAACTCTGCTTCTGGTTGCATGTTCTGTTTCTATGCACATGAGGTTTTCGCTATGATAGCTTATAGCTTGCATTCTGATTTCAGGTTTGAGAGGGAAAGGACATGTCCTCTGTGCAGGGCATTGGTCAAACCTGCAGATCTCAGATCGTTTGGGGATGGTTCGACCACACTGTTCTTCCAGATATTCTAGAATATCCTGCTGTAAAAACCAAAATTAGTAATGTTTCTGGTTTTAAGGTCGGAGGAAGCTTACCTTTTTTTTCCTAATCAACTTAGATATGTACACAGGTACTTGGCAATGCTCTGTTCACAAGTTAACTGAGGAAATTGAACCGAGCTAGTAGGTGGGAACTTGAATTGGTTCTGTTCCGTTGTTGTATTGAGAAAAGTTGAATGTAACTAGGGGCCCTTTCAAAAAAAAAAAAACAAAAAACAGTTCGTTTTGCGGACTAACATTATAATGTCAATGTTCATTTACCATAAATGAAAGTTTTTCCATTATCCCCTCTTTTAAATTGTGTACATATTTTCCCTTATCATCAATTCATTAGTAATTTTTCTCCCTTTTCTGTTTAGATTCCACAAACTTGAGATGGAATCATAGAGATTTTAGCTGAAATTTTAGCCTTTGCGAAAATGGTTAAATTCTTGGGTACAATGATAAAATGTATAATTTATTATAAAAAAAAAAAATTGAAACGGTTAAATTCTTAGGTACAATGATAACATGTATAATCCATTATAAATAAAATAAAATACTGGAGAACCAATAATAGCATAAACGGTTTTATCAGAACAATTAAAAATAAATTACATTTTAATTTTATTACTAAAATTTATTTTGAACTTTCAATTAGTTTTTTATTAAAAAAATAATTCTGTTTTTTATTGCTTGTAAAAGCTTCAAATTTAACAAAATTATTATATGATGAATATTGTCTCAAGCTTTACGAGAACTATCTAAAACATACATATTTGTGCTCCTATCAGATCAACCTCATGTTTTTTCTCAAATGGTCAAAAGAAATGTATCCAAATAATCCCTAAAAATTTACACAAATGGTTTCACCTTTTTCAAGCTCCAATAAATTTAACTTCCAAATAATAAAACATGCATGTGAGCATATCAAATGAAACTCTCATAAGTGAGGATTCCAAATTTGCCTTTAAAGTTGTCATCCGATCATCGTAAAGTTTTGAAAAATTAAAATGAAATCTTGGATTATTTTAACCCATTTACTCGATCCATTTCAAATTTAATCATTTGACCACTAATGTGAAAAATACCAATACCAACAGAAATGTATCATCGAGAGAAAAACGATGGTCTTGGATTATCTAACTGACGTCCGAAGCAATGGCGATAGCTCTCCTCCTCCTTTCCTTCAATGATGTCCAAAGAATTCAGTTCGTCAGTAGGATTCGAATAAGTATTTATTTACATGTAAATTGCTCCTTTTTCAAATACGAGAGTTCATTTATTTAGAAGTTTCTCTTAATTAATTATTGAAAAAGCATAAAATGATGTCATTTTAATAAGGTTTGTTGAACTGTTATATTCAATTTGACTTTAGTACATGAAATATTCAAATTTGAAAGTTCGGTCTTCGCTTATATTTGAATTTGAATCGAATCGAAAACCGAATAGGTCTCAAACCATTTGACTCGTTTACAGCTCTAGACAAATATTGTTTTTAGCTTTCTTTAAAAAAAGTATTGGTTTTAGGGTTGGAATTTTCTATTTAGTCCTGCTAGAGCTAGAGATTGATGATGAAATTTGTTTGAAAAATTACATTTTAATCCTTTAATTTCATGTGTCAAAAAAAGTTGGTTATCCTTTTTGACAAATTAAAATTGGGTACAAGTTGGATTACAGCTAGTGAAAATAAGCATAATTTATTTTAAAACTTATTTCAAAAAAAGTTTACTTATGTTTAATTATACAGTAATTAATAAGCATAAAAGAAAAGGGTTCTGATTCTGTTAACAAAAATTGCAATTCCGGTAAGTGAGGTTTAGCTGATCACTAGTTCCAAGTAAAAATGTTAATCACTAGTTCCAAGTAAAAATGTTAATCAGAGTCCGAGCATGCTAAAGTGAGACTTTATTTGGTATCAAATAAAGCTGCGTACGCACTTACACAATACAATAACAAATAATGCTTTACCCAAAAAGAATTAAGGAGAAACGGAAAAAAAACAGAAAATCAGAAAAAATCCCCACACCCTTCCTTCCTCCAAATAAAAAACCTAGGAAGAAAAAGAACCCATATTTCACAAACCAACTTCTTACTTAACAATCAGATGCTTTTGTGTCTGTTTTTGCATTTTCTTCCAGTACTGGATTGCTACCTTTTGCCTCATCTTCCTTGTGTGGTGGAATGTCCTGTGTGTCTTCCTCCTCAAGTATGGTTGTAAATGAACTCGTTGAGATGTCATTTCCTGAAGCCTCGTGTGTTTCTTGCGGCGGACTATAGACAGGAAATATTTCCTTTGTAATCATAGGAGGCGAGGTTGGAGAAACTGGTGAGGGCGGGGATATGGAGAACATCTTCGTAAGTGGGCATACTTCAGTGACTTCTTCATTGCCTTCATCCAAATACACAACGTCTTGCATCGTGAGTTGGTGGTATTCAACAATTTCCCTTAGAAACCGGTTCTCACGTGTATGCATCGCATTTTCATGCGCCAAACGAGCCTTCTCCGCCAATAGTGTCTCCAGTTGGAGGCGAATCTGAGATCACGAATATATATACCAAACAGAAGCTAATAATAACAATCATTTTCTACAAGTTCAATAACAACTATAAAGAATATAAAACTTAAGCCTATATCTGGTATCTGCTATAGTCCAATGAATCAAACACATTCAACCAACTTTACAGAATGCAATCAAAATTTAATGGATCGGAATGCAGTGTAATCAAAAGTTGGAATAAAGATGCATTTTGGTTTCCATCCATTATGGCAATACCAAATATAACAACCTAAGAACATATCTGTGAGGATAAATAGCATGCATCAATTTTTACTTAAAGATTATAGATGAAAGAAACAAGTTAATATAATCATGTATACCAAGTCATCATCTGCTGGGTTGCCTCCTTTTTCATGACTCTCTCTTAACATTTTGTTTTCTTCCTCTAGTTGGGAACATCTTTGTTTTGCAAAAGCCAGGTCCGCCTTAACAGTTTTCAGTTCCCGAAGAAGTAGTTTAGCTTTTGCAGCAGTTGCCATTGCAACCTGATAACCAAAAGAAATGCCGATCATATCTCACCATATAGAGGATAAAAACAACAAAAATCACTTTCTTTCCCCATCATTTGCCCCTTTGGTCTAAAGCTAACACGTAATTCAAAGAATACTAAGGGAACCATGTCCATTATTTGGAAAATTATATCAAATAGTATAAAATTGCTATAATATATTATTAACCCTTGAAGAAATAGCCCAGAAAAGAAATACTCAATTTTTGCCTTTACTAGCTTTGCACCCAGAAATGTTAAAAGCCCATATGTTTTGGCAAGTAAAGCTTCATGCTTGATTGGGTTTGCTCCAGTGTAACATGAAGTTAGCTCAAAAATCAAGTTTTTTATTTTCTTTTAAACACCACATTTAAAATTATTCCCACATAAAACAGCATCCCACAAATACATAGTTGCCACCTTACGTCGCGAGATGCCTTCAGTTGAGTTTCATGGTTCATCTGATTCTGTGGCTGATTAGGTTGCATCATGGGTTGCTGCCATGAACTATTTTCAGCAGGAGCTTGGTTTTGAACATCAACACCGCTTCCTTTCCGCCTAATTTGCAGTTTCCGAGTTTCTTGGATGATATCAGCAGTCTTATTTTCCACCATAGTACGACCTTCCTGGATAAAGGAGGGATGCAGCAAGAAAATTATAATTTATATACCTAAAAAATCAGTGAGCAAAGCACATTTAAAAATGGAATCAAAGTCATCTGTATGTTTATGTTATTCAGCCATTTTTTGCTTTAATATAATAATTCTACGGAAAGGAAATAAAAAATATTGATCACTCCTGTTTGCCAGTCCAAACTCTACTAAGAGCAAAACACAAAACAGAAAAGGAGAGGAGGACAGAGAGTGTTCTGATTTGATGGCTTCTCACAAGATTAGGGAGCAGAGATCACTTGTTTCCTCGGAAAGATTGGAGAATAATAGTCCCCCTTTCAAGTCCCTAAAGTCTATGGATAGACAGACTAAAAGCCTAATTGAGCAAATAACTTGTATGCAAACAAATGACACTTTTAGAGCCACTAATACAAATTGAGGAAATCATAATAAGGATATTAAAAAGAAGATGCAAAATGTTAGATTGATGGCCATGCCAAGTAATCAATACCTTATTTAGTATTCAGTATACCAACTGGAAGAACAGATAAATTATGGATACGGTTGTCTAAAATTAAACAACTAAGGAAAAACAGATCTATGAACATACTCATACTCAATAAGGATAAGATCAAAAGAACATCTCACCTCAAAAGCCTTTTCAAAGGTATCACCAATCTGATTAAGGGAAGATGTAAGTTTATCCAAGCCCTTCCGTATGTCGCCTTTCTTAGCAACATCTGGAGTTAAATTGGCCTGTTGAGACTGTAGTTAGGAAAGAAAGATGAGGGACCGATTCAGAGTGATCAGCTCAGTTTCTATTACAGCAACTGACCATTTTGTATTGTTGCAGTGTTCATGTCAAACAATTTTTTATTGCATTATGGGCAGAAATGTTGGATGTTATAGATTACCTGGCTAACTTTAGAGGTATCTGACATATTGAACCTTGATCTTGCTGGTGTTTCAAATTGCTGTGACATACCATCATCATCCTCAAGAATTGCTTTGGCTTTTCTGGCAAGAACACCCCAAAACCCTTTCGATTCATTTCTCTCCAATGATTCTTCATATGCATCAAAGACCTACATGTTCAAACCTCAAATCAGATTCAAACAAAGGGAGGAAAAAATTCTATTATTTAGCAAAAAACGCAAGAAAAAAATTTTCAGATAACTAACCAAATTTTACTAGCCTATGCAGAAATAGCTTGCTACGCTACAGCCATCACATCCTAATAGAACTCCTAAACTTTTTAACCAGAGGTGGTAATTGAATATTAGACATGGACTAATGGAAAATTCAAAATACCAAATCAATCTATTCACCTATAAACGAAATTTTTTTCAACGAATTTGATTATAGCATATCACACTTACTGAAATTTGCATGATCACAACAGTTCAAGCAACAGAGCGATTTCCATTCAAAAACAGAACACGGAATAATGGAAAATTCAAAACACCAAATCAATCTATTCTACAAACGAAATATTTTTTCAACGAATTTGATTATAGCATATCACATTTACCGAAATTTGCATGATCACAACAGTTCAAACAACAGAGCGATTTCCATTCAAAAACAGAACATCGAGGAGCCAAAATTACGCAACAACAAATATGAAATGAGATACACAGAAATGTAAACTATTATATTTGTGAAATAAGAACCGAAGTCTAAACGTAGAAAAAAACAAATTAGAACCTTAGATCGGTGAGAAATGGAATCTCCGGTGTAGGCAGAAGAAAGTGACGATTCACGATGAACGGCAGAAGCTCTAATAGCCTGAGCCGCCAGAGACGCATGAGCCGACAAATGAGAGGAGGAATTAAAAGTCTGCGACGATTTTAACAAATTGCTGCCTTTAATATCGTCCTTGTGATCAAGTTCCGACGACCGATAAATCTCTTCTTTGAAGGTCGATGCTCTCGTAATTCCTTGCCTTCTCCTATACGCCATCGTGTTGTTGTTGTTGTTCTTTTGCCTAGTCTCTTTATCTGATTCGACGGATCACCGCCGCCGCCGCCTTCCCGTCACGGTCACCGCTACTGCCACCGGGACAGCCACCGCGACGACAGACTGGAGGCAATCACCAGCAGCAAGAAAACTAGCGGCAAATGGGATTAAAAACTAATAGTTAGATTGTCAGTTTTTGGATTTGGGTAACGAAATTTTCCTTTTTTTATCGTCCCTGAAACCATCTTCCGCGAGAGAGAATTACCAGAAAAGAAAGAAACGCTAAGGTGACGCTTTTGCATGTCTTTCAAGTTATCTTCTCCGTCCGATTTTCAAGCTTTTTTATTCTACGTTATTATAACAATCCAACGGTTTATATTCTTCCAAGCGGTTGACTTCACTATTTATCTTTGCATTAACATTTTTTTTTTTTCCACAAGATAAATAAATCTTAATAACATTTCCATTTCCTAAATATAGAATTAAATTATTTAAATATATATATATATATATATATATATATATATATATATATATATAAGATATAATAAATTCTTAATATAAAAAAATTCCTTATTCTTTTCATATAATTATATTATATTTCTTAATCAAACGATGAATGATTTTGTAATATGCAATAATTAAAATTCATGTAATTTGCAATCTTAGTCACTTAATTAATAAAATTAATTTTTATTAGCATAATAAAGGTGGGAGGTTTACAACTGGAAATTGTTGGAGGGTGGGGCATCCTTCTCAATCCATCATCTAACAACAAAATTCTTGTTACGTGTTATACAACTCACATTCCTTTCTTTCTTTCTCTTTTATTTTTATTTTTTTTAAAATCTGTCCATATACTTTAATTGTGAGATTAATTTTGTTTTTGAAATTCTAAATCATTCTTTCTCATTAGTATTATTTTTCTGCATGTCCACTTCTATATCGTACTTGCTAATTTAAGGTTGTTTTACCAATAATTAAGAACTAGGATATTGCAAATTAGAGATTAAAAAAAATCAAATTTTAAGAGAAGAAATTTCTAAAAAAATCAGTAATTATTATAAATAAGAACAAATTAGATAATGGGACACCGTCATGGAACTTTTGTAATTTTTTTAATCATACCTTTGCTTTTCCAATCAGATATAGTTAGTTTGTCTGTTGGGAAGAGCATGTAATATATATGAACCAATTTTTTATTCATCCACTCTTTTTTTTAATCGCTTTTAAGTGAGATTCATGAGGCTAAATGTGTATTTGGCTATATATGTGTTAGCTACGGCAGCACCGCAATATTCAGTTCTGGCTCTGGACAGTGGTTTGACATACCTCCTCCATCTACTGTTTATTTTCTTGATTCTGAGTAATAAAGTTCTATTATTTATTCTAAAAATAAAAAATTAGAATTCCAACTTTTATGCCAAAATGACTATTCTTAAATTACCATAATAAGTTCTCTTTTCAGACATTAGAAACTGGAAATAATTGCTGAAACCAGAATCAAATGGCAGTATATTTACAGGGTTTTCTAGAATCAGAAGTATATATATTATTCATATTAATTTCCTAAAGCTGAAGAACCAGTCCAGTAAGCTGAGTATCTAAAGAATGCATATGGTTATCATGTTGGTAAGTCTCATTCATTCTATCGAGAAATGCAGTTTGGCCACCTGAGCTCTGTTGTGCACCCACAGAATTCATCTGATCAAGTTGTGTCTTCAAGAACGGTAGGTCGAAGGCGAACTGCGGAACTGATGTCAATCTCAAGTCTGTGTCAGATGAAGTACAAAGTTTTTGATTTCCACTTCGAAAGCCTGCAACAGATTGATCATAACTTCTTTGGTAATGCATACTGGCATTCTTCATGAAGCCTATATTTTGAACATAACCTGATGTGCTTGTTGCCATTGTGTCCAAGGGCCATGAAGATGGTGGAAAGCTGTAACCATTACTCAACTTGTGTTGCAAGACATTTGAGTTTGCATATTTTGAAGCTGAATCCGATGACTCCGACTTATCATGCATCTCGTCTTTGTTCTCTAACTCCATAACTGAGAAATTTTGATCTCTAGCGTTGGTGATAGATGAATTTGAAACAGTATGAATCATACTGCTCTGTTTATGTAGAAAACCAATTCTACAAACACCTGCAGTGACGACATTGTTTCTGCTCTGAGCTTCCGGTCTAATCTGGCTGAAGATATTCCCGCAGTTACCATGTGATGCTGCTTCTATTGAGGCACCAGAGATTCTCATTTTTACACCAGAATGAGGTCTTTCCCCTTTATCAGTTTCACACATGTCAATTCTGTTAGTGTTACCATTGTTCACACTCAGGCACCTTTTAGTTGGCATACCTATCTCAGTCTGTAACCAATGGTCAGAGCTGGAAGTCACATTTTTGGAGTTGGGTGTCTCGGAACAATTTGAAGCTAACTTCGGACAGTTTGTAGCTTCAGTTGACCGTCCATTTAACTTGCGTTGAGCAACCTTTTGGGCTGTTGGTCCTAAACCTTTTACAAACGACATTAAGCTTTCACGATAACCGATATCCTGTTGGTTCCCCTACACAGTTCATTGGTCACAAGATCTTTGTAACTGTAAAGCATAGATGATAGATATACATACAAATGATATCTAGGAAAAATCACTTACTTGCATCACTAGTTTGGAATTACTGTGAATTTTCGACACAATTGAATAATTGTCATCAAGAATGGACAACTGAGGTTTATAGGTGGAACGCCTATCTGCTTCAGAAGAGCTAAATCCTCTACCTTCTCCACTGCCTATTGTTGTAGAAGTAACAAAAATGAGAAACCAAATTCCACAGCACAGAAAGCGTTCATCACATAAAATCAGACCACAATTCACTTCTTACCAAAAGGCATTTCATCCTCCCTGCTGTTAAATTGGATAGCAGAATCACTACTGAAGTAGCTAGGAATTACATGCATTGCTGTTCTAAAATTTAAAATGCTGCTTGCAGAAAAAGGAATAGGTTTTTGTGGTACATTGAATGTTGCAGTATTTGATCTTGAATTTGTGGCAAGCTTAGATGATGAGTTATGAGCTGAACTCCTAGAATCACCTTTAGGTCTTCTATTATTTCGTCGTCTTGATCCCGAAAACTCCAATTCAAAATTCTGAGGATCAGATTTAAGAGCATGAAAAACCTTTCTAGCTAATTCATCTATCGCACGTGCCTGTAAAAACAGGGATTGACATTCCATTCCCAGGAAAATAATAAATTAAATTGGATTAAACTTTAGAAGTACAAGAATAGTAGTATTTTAGAACTCCAACAGAAATTCAATGACTATACCTGTCTGAAATATATTGTACTGGATGAATTAAAATGCATTGCATTTTTGGATATTAGGAAGACATCATGCTGCATCAGAAAAGGAGATGATTTACTTTTATTGAACAGTGAATCATGTCTGCAAAAACTAACTTCAGGAATCAAAAGAGAAATAGTGCTTAAGAAGTAGCAAACCTCAAATTGTTCGAGAGTATTATACATTCCTTCATGAAGCTTAGCTCTCATTGTCCCAAAATCCATAGGCTCTTTGATGATTTCATAGTAATCCTCAACCTTAATTAGTGGAAAAGAAAAAAAAAAGCATAAGGAATAAGAAAACAGATAGCATTACTCATATATAGAAAGGAAACCATACACTGATACTAACCTCATCTGGATCAACTGGTTCTGCAAATATTTCATGAGTATCTCTCCTAAGATTTAGAAAAAAAAAATAATCAACAAAAGGTAAAGGAACATAATTGTTTCTCGATTACATTAATCTCACATTTTTCATTATTTGAGATCATGTCAATAAGAATATCCACCTCTGCAATACATCAAGAACAAGCTCAAGCATGCGTTTTCCTGGCATTCGTGATTTACATGGCACAGTATGTGGTTGATCTGATATAACAGAAACTAGAGTCAAAAAATGAAATAAATCAAATATCTAAGATTAACAATTTCGAACAAAGAAAATGAAGGTAATCCCAACTGTTGACTTGATTTTCATGTTTTCTGCTATCTTCAATTTGCAATTGCAAGATGGTTCGTTCTGTTGCAAAGGGGAAAGAAAACATCACATCAATGTAAGTGCAAAATCTAATAAACTAATTTAAAATTACAGCTTGAAGGGAGCAAAAAGCAGACCATTATTTACTGCAAGATCCTCACAACTTGTTTGTATCTCATCCTGTTCATCATCACTCTTAGCATCCTGAAACCAAACCCACAAAAACTAAGAGTTTATTTATCTACAATCCAAGGAAAAATCCAAGAAACCTGAACTATATCATGAAAAATTAGTAATTGAAGGCTAGTACTACCCTTGGAACAGATTCACACATAGTGAAGTGGGAAAAATTCCAAAATCAAAACATTTTGGAAACAAAACAAATCCAAAAGAATTAAATTCTTGAAGATAGAATAATACAGTTGACTCTCTTGCAAGTCCAGATAAACAAATAGAAATAATAGAATGTGAAAAATTAAGGGGTGGTAAAGCTGCTGAAAGAGCCAAATGCCTTGAAATCCACAACCAAGCATTAAAAAGGAGACATAAAAACAGAACAGTAAAATATGATCATATAAAACAAAAGAATGTTCTCCAGTCAAAGGGTTAGTTGGTGTCCACTGTTCAGTTGGCTGGTCTACTGGAGGTCTCCCAAGCAAACATCCCCATATTAAAAAAATTGCTGCCATAGAATCACCTTTTGCATAACTTTAAAACCCCTCTTTAAACCCTTCAACAACCAAAGTCCCAAATGAAAGTACACCACAGGTCCAAGCATCACCACCAGCTCAATCATTGCCATGAAGAGAGAAAATACCACAAATTTTTCACACAAGTGGTAATTATTTCGGAAAAATACAACTATAGAAAACTACAAATTAGGTGAAATCAATTACAGATCCGAATAAAATCAATAAATAAAGCAATTCAAAACCTGTTGAGCACTTAGAGCAGGAGAAGCAGCCACATCGTGAAGAGGTCTAAGCTTCCTCTTCTTCTTGGCCCTGGTCCGGGAAGCTGGTCCCTCGCTGTGTCTTTTACGGCGGCGCTTCCTTACCTGCCTTCCTGCCGCTACATGTAAATTGGTGTTGGTGCTAGCACTAAACCTGCTCTGAGCAACAGGTGTTTTAGGCCTCGATGGCTGAGCCTTCCTCGCATCCAAAGCAGAGATTCGAGGGCTTCTTCTATGTCCTTCTCTCAACATTCTCCGCATTTGTACTTTTCTAACAACAAAACTCACATTGTCTCCATTATTAAACATAATAAACCCAAACCTCATAAAATAGCAATACCCAACAAAATCAAAATGGAACCCACCTGCACATTCACATGAATTTTTCTAGAGAACAAAAACCCAAGTTTCTTTCTCAGTAAATTAGTATAAAAAATGAAAAACGGAGGAATATTTGAGCTTGTAGAGGTAGTAGCAAAGGAAAGGAAGAAGGGTTTTAGTTACATTGTAAAGATACAGCTAGAAATTGGTTTAGTTTTCCATTTTCGAGAGATATGGAAATTCCAAGTAAAGAAAACTCATAAATCCCCATTTGATTTCTGCTATTTGCTTCGTATTTTAGACTGTTATTCTTTAAGGCTTAAAATATTTGATTAAATAACTAAAAATCAAAAGAGGAAAATGATTAAAATATAATAATGAAAAGAGGAAAATCTCTGCAAATGCTGTATAAAGAGAGTAACAGTAGCATGATTGTTAAACAAAAAAGGGTTAATATGAGGATTAAGGTTGTGATTAAAAAAAAAAATGAAGAATTTTAGGAAGGTTGCAAATGCGGACAGTGTAAGAGAGACAGATCACAATCGGACAAGAAACGAATTCGCTTAAAGGGACCCTCTCTCTATCACTCATACACCTGCTTTATTCTTTATTAATAAAATAATTAGTCAATTTGTCCTTCTCTTAATTGCTGAATGCTGATTGGTCTATTTTATTTTATTTTTTTAAAAAAAAAATATATGGGCCCGTACACAATACTAGCATTTGTCGGGTAGATATCATTTGGTATTACCAAATTGACTCAAATTGGTTCGGTTTGATTCAGTTTTTCATTAAAATCTTAGTATCAAAATTGAAATAATACTAATATTTTCGTAAAAAAATTGGAAAATCATAAAAGAATTATTTCACTGACAAAAAATTGCACTAATTATTGAAAACCAATTTGATACCAAATCTATGGGTTACCAGAACTTAAAATTTAATTAATTACCCAATTGAACTTAATTGAATCGGTATGCACCCCACATTTGTAAGTCTTAGCCCTCTTTATGTTACAATTTCCTCCTCTTTTGATGATTTTATCTTATGCTTTTGGATAAAATAAAAATGTGAAAAGGTCAATGTGATTTAGCATAATATACATTTTTGGCTCTATTTATTTCAAATTTATGATTGTTTAAGGAAATATAGGATGTAAACAATAAATAAAATACTATGATAAATTTTTTTTTTTTCTCAAATGTTGTTGTCAAATTATTGAATGTTGAAGATAAACATGTGATAATTTGGTCTTTTTGTTAAAATTAAAGGCTAGAATCGGCTATGTTTAATGGAATGATGATTTAGTAGAACCAAATCAAGGTATAAAATAGTATATTAAAAGAATTACGGACAAAATAATATATCTTAACAAATTAAGATGATGAAGTTACAATTTTTCCTAAGTTAATAAACTTAGTTAAAGTTATAAAAAATTAGCCTTTCATATGTTTAGACAAAAATACTTAAAATTGAATTTTATATAAGTTTAATATCCAAATTCGAGAAATTAGACACTTTACACTCAAAATTTGAATTTCAGATCAAATTGTAGCAGATGTAAGGTTTTTTATATGTTTTTAAAATAGTCAATGTATAATCAAAGTTAAGTGAAGCTACATTGACAAAAACAATACAATTATGTACATTTCTTTGCGCCAATTAAAGTTGCAATACAAAATCGATTATGTATAATTAAAATAAAATTACTATTTTTATTTGAAATTATTTGCAATTTTTATTTCTTAAAAAAAATACGTAAATTTTGTAATTCAGTTTTTTAAATAATTACACAAGAAAGTGCGTAATTCAGTTTTTTAAGTAATTACACAAGAAAGTGCTTAGTAGTGATCATGTAGTCTGCATATGGGGATGGGGTTGGACTCTACTATTCGGTTAGTGCGCAATTGGTGTCCGAGCGCTTAGGGGACGGAAGAGCTAAACCTCACCACACCAAGCTATGGGTGCAAGCATTGCAATAGATGCGTATAATCATCATCTAACTGTAAATTTTCTCACCCGGGAATCCGACTTGTTAGTGCATGATGTCCGAGGCCTAGTTTTAAATTCTCAAGCCTCTTCCTACTAACAACTCACCTAAAAAAGTATTTGTTTTATCGAAATATTTGTTCAAATTATTTTAATTTTTTTTTATCTTAATCTCAATTATTTAAAAAAAAAAAACTTATTTTAGACTGACAATTCAATAATGATTATCAACTTTGTATTTGGTGAAATTTAATAACATTATTGTTCATGCATGAAACATTAAAATTACTAATAAGCTACAATTATAGTTATATAGTACAATAATATCTGATTAATTTTTTTTAGCTTACATATCATAAAAAAATTTTTAGCTTACCATATTATTTTATTTTAATATCTAATACCTATAAGACATCAATTAAGCTTTTTAAGTTTAGTTATGAGTTTTAAATATTTATTTTTTAAAAATAATAATACTACTTTTTTTTAAAATAATACATTACCAGTTTAAAATAATACGTTACCAATTTTAGGTCAAAAGCATCTTGAGACATCTATACTATGGTCTATCTTTTTATAAGTCGTATTTGTATTGTTGTACTAGTAAAGTTATTAAGTTTATGTGCTATATGCATTGCTGTATGCGTGTATCTAGACATGACCATGGCCATTTGAGCAAAAAAAAATCGGCTGATTTAATTCGCAGGTTAATTAGAATTGGTTTGAGGTCGAACCGTAACTAGAGAGTTCAAACAAAAAACGTGACATGAAGATCGATTCAAGTTTAATTATTTTCTGAATCATGATCCGTCATGAACTAAAATCGCTCGAACTGCCTAAAAAAACGCTAATTAACCGGCCTAATATATTTTTTTTCGGCTAACCGCCGGTTCAAACCTATAAAACCAAACTACACAAATCGTTGGTCCGCCCAAGTTCCCTACTGTTGCCTTCAACCGTTTTCGACCGCCGAGCTAACCCGCAGGCTAAATTGCTGGGCCGCAGCAAGTCTAACATTAAAATAGTAGATTTCTTTTTTTGAATTTTGGACAATTTTGCCCCTCTCATCAGTATAACGGTCATATTTCAAGGATATTTTACGTCCGAAAAATTTTTGTGTTGTCTATAAATTGAAAGTGAATTGGTTCATTTTGGTCATAAAAATCCTCTAACATTTCTCTACACTCTAATACTCTTTTTATACATTTCATTTAATCTCTTAGTATTAATATTCTTTTTCTCTTTCTAATTACTACTATACTTGTTCTACTACTACATTTTTCAAATTATATTAATTTTATTCGTTTCAATTAAAAAAAAAAGTCTCAACCTGAATCAAGTGCTGCTGGATAAAAATGTTTAAAACCGGAAATCCAAGAAATTGGAGACTAGACAATTCACGATTTCTTTAATTTTCCTCTCGATTTGATAAGAGCCTACATGTATATTAGTGAGGTTCAAATAAATTTCTCGGTACAAGTGGACGACTTCACAACTAAAGAGTTCTGTCAAAAAATACGAGATATCACCATCACCGTCATCCCAATCACAAACACAATATATTTTTAATATTGTTTCATTTTTTTTTTACTTATTTTGATGTGTAATTAATTTTATTATTTTAAACTTAAATTATTTTTTTTAATTTAAATTATTCTTTATCCTAATTAAGATATGTATGTAAAATACATTATCTGGAAAAATAGAAAATTTAAAATTGCAATTTGTCTAATAATTTTAGTTTCATTTACCCAATTTCATCAATTCCATGTAAATTTCATTAAATAAATAAATCTAACTTTTAAAATTCTTCTATTTTTTAAAATTTTTTTAGCATGTTTACAATTATTTTTATTCATTTTTATTTAAACTTTTTTAAACTTCAATAAAATTAAAAAATTACAGTAGTTTTTATTTTTTTCACGTACATAAGTTTAGATAAATAATAATAAAAAGTTTCGAATCCCCTGTTCGAGAAGTATCAAACCATCTATTAATCGATCTGCCAAAAACACCGCTTGAACCTTATCTCATTGACGAATCGCCATTCACCGATTCGATTCCAATCCCCTCTACACTGGACTGTGGCCCGCCGGCCATGTAAACGAATGTCACACGAAAGCTCTTTTGTTAGTCACTTAACGATGTTGTGCATGTAATGGAAAGGGCACGGAGAGTTAATCAACCTTAAAAAAACACATTCGTCTTTACGTAATTAAAAAATTAAATTTTTATTCTTCTACGTTCTTCTCCACGTGGCTTGTCAAGAACCCAATCTTTCTCCTTCATTAAATAAAAGCTATAATTCTTTTATTCTTCAATTTTTCCTTAAACTATTCACATTTAATTTAAATCAATGTGAATAATAACTATTCTGCTCTAATCTTACAAAAGAGAAATCCAACTATTAAAACACAAAATTCATACAAATCTATTAAACTTTTTACAATGAAATGAAATTGGTAAAAGAATCAGAAATTGATGAACTAAGAAATGTTTGATTAGAAGCAACGTAGAAAATTCAACTGAGCACTACAACATTTATTTCAATCTTTTCTTTGATCAAATCTCAAAAAATTTATGATTAGATTAGATTAGAGAAAATTTCAGTTAATAAGAGCAAGCCATGTTTCTAAGTTCCCTCCCTTCTCCGATTTTCTTCTTCCCATCCAACCTCACCGCCTACATCACCATCAACACAGGATCTTTTTCCTCCCATCCGACCTTAACACCACCTAAACTCTTAGATTCTTTCATGTGAGAAACGATTCAAAAATGAAGATGAATATATATAAAAAAGAAAATACAAAATTTAACACGCGGAACAGGGATGAAAGAACAAGTTAGCTGACGAACGAAGATTGATGATCGATGGAACAAGAGCCGGTTGATGCAGAGGAGAACGAAAAACGAAGAAGTAGGTTGTTTGCAACGATGACCTCCCACGCTACTAAAAATTATGGATGTCGAGACTTACAGGCGGTGCTGAACGGGCAGTCGATGCCGGAAGTTCCATGCTCAAGCTCCAACAGTTACTTCGCATTTAATTTTCAATTTGCGATGAAAAGAGCATTGTTATCCAATACAAAAGAGGATTAAAGTTTTACTTGAGACCAAAAGATGATTAAAGTTTTAAAATAGTTCCCAATTTTTTTTTTTTTTCAATTTAACTTAAACGACATCGTTTTAAGCATTAGGAGGTTGTTCATGCGTCTTCTTCTATTTACATGCACAGCCTACATCGAGTAACAGAAGGCTTTCGTGTACACATATATAGAGGAGTTTAATAACACTGCTAATACAGTGAGGGGCCTTAAAAAAAAAAAGAGCATAGTAGAGGCCTGAAGGTGCTTTTATCCCCAATTTTTATGAAAATAGAAATAAAAAAATGTGTTTGCAAATGTCATTCTTGTCAATTCATTTTCCGTCATCCATACCATAGGTTCCATTCCTAATCATAGTTCGACCGCGTCAAAAAGCACAAGATATTCGGCAATACAGCGCCAAAGAATAAAGATGCATCCCGTTGCATACGCTGATTAGGTTTTCTACATTCGCGCAGAGCAGCGCGTGAAAACCACTGCATACTTCCAAAATTTCATTCATCAATTGAAAGAAGAACGGTAAGGGTTTACGGTTGTGGCTAACCTCTTTCTTCAATCACTGTATGTATAATTAGATTTAGATTCATTAGATACACTACACGACTTTGAATCACTTGACGACGACGACGAGGATATGATACTGAATTCACTCGCTCGCACCTCCATTACGTTGTCCTCTCTCTTTCGTTGTAACAGAAGAAACCATTTTTCTCAACAACCCTCCTTTTATTAATTTGCTGGTTGAAATTTCAACTCTAAGTCTTTTTTTTTTTTTTTTTATTATTATCAGAAGATCGATTTCTTAGTTAATTTTCGTCGAGTTTAGGTTTTCTGGATATCATTTCGGCTTTTAGGTGATCGGGTTTTTGTAGGCGAGTGGGGAAATTTAAGATCGAAGCATTTCTTTAACTGGAATCGGTTACTGGTATTAATCTCATGTTTTTTAAGATTTCTTTTATGCTACTGAATTCACCTAGATGAATTATCAATCATTTGTGCATTAATTATATGAATTTGTTTGAATTGAGCTTGCTGTACACCTCTCTGATAGGATCTTTGTTTACGATTTCCTTTGTGTATCACATGGATTTAGGTGTCTGGAAAAATTGGGTTGTGTTTGAGTGTAATCGGCATTTGTAAACGGTGTGTAATTCAGGCCTCAGTTTTTTTTATGTCTTGTATGTTGTTTTATCTTGGTTTCTTGTTCATTCAATCTTTGAGCCACTAGGTGCATGGTTGATGATTTGACTTACATTTGATTTTAGGTGTTTATCAGGATATTTTAAGTGAAGGTTTGATTGTCTTGATTTGTCAATGTTAGCAGATCAACTGATGTAGCCAGCAATTTATGTTTGTTGTTATCTGTGATTTCACTTATCTTACCTTGGCATGACATGCTTCTATCTTACCAATACTCTAAATAGCTGCTTGATTAATTGGAGTGAAAATTAATTCTCATTGGAGCCGTTCGTAGAGTTGATGTGGTGAAAGGACTGTCCTTTATGGGAGATAGTTTTGTTGAAGAAATGCTTTTAGCTTCCCCCTATACTATATCGCTTCTCTTAGATTCAAGATTCTTTATTTTGGTCACTATGATGTTTTGCAGAATATATTTGTGGGGACTGGCAGGTCTTAATGGATTTGAATTTGTTTTTGAAGTAAAATGGCTGCACAAGTTTAAAATTATAATCATTTTTATTTTTTGGGCATTATTTTGCATGTCATTTCATTATCTGACTCGAAAATGAGTGTAATAGTCATTAGTGCTTTTCTACAACCATTCTGTTGCATCTCAAGGAGAATAAGTGAATTGGCTAATTGGCTTCATCTTGTGCTTCACCTTTATTTACCATCTCTGGTACATTGTTGTCATATTAATCTTCAAGCATGCCCGTTGTGACAAAGTTAATTCCAGTTTTCTGGAACTTTGTAGCAAACCTTTGATTTAAGCCTTTGTCCATCTTCATTTGCACTCTTCTATCTCTCATATTGTCAATTTTTTTGCTCCTTTATCTACTTTCAGATGGATGGGGGCTCAGAAAGAACCTCTGAGGATGCGCCCTTTCATGGTCGTGTGACTGGTGGTTTAGTGGCCAACCATTCTGTCCATCCTGCTGCATGCGTAATGTGCAGAAGAATTTTTGCACCAGATAATGATGAACTTGAAACCATCAGTATATGTGGGGACTGTAAATTTTTGCTTCTTGAAGATTCGGGGGACTCCTCATATGGTTCTTTTCAGAGGAGGCCACATAGAGGAAGAAGAAATAGGTACAGCAGCTCTGAGTCAGTTGATAATCTTTTTTCTCAACAGTTATCGAATATGATTAATGTGATAAGGCAAAACCATACCTCTGGATCCACGCATGACAGTCAATCTCTAGATGAGGATACTTCTGGCAGGCTGTTCACGCACATGAGCTCCCGTACAACCCCAACTGGTTCTAGAAGACGGCGACTTATCGTCTCAGATACAGAGAGTGAGGGCTTTGATAATTTGGATTCTGTGTATGGGGAGAATGAAACCACTCCCAGTGTCAGTTGGCAAAGGGGTTATCATGGTGATAGTGATGCCATTTCTTTTAGTTATGGAGGGGACTCTGATGCATCTGTTGATGGACATAGTTTCCTGGACACAGAGATCTTTATTCAACCAGATGATGAAAGCAATTTTGACAGTGATACTGACATTGATCCAATGCATGCTGGTGGTCTTAACCACTGGAATGCAGATGATGAAGAGGATGGAGAAGAAGAAGAAGAAGATGATGATGATGGTGAATGGGAAGAAGCTGATATTGAGGAAGACATAAATGAATCAGTAGCAGGATCTCGACTTCAAAATTATTTGATTTCAAGTCCAAATGAAGGTAATGGCTCTAACAATCGGCGTCTACAGTTTGATTCTTCTTTTGAGGCCCTGATTAACTGGAGGAGGAGGCATGGTAGACAAGCTTCTAATAGGGACATCTTCGCTCACTTGGATACACCAGAAGGAACAAGATATGTGGGGAATTCTGGGGATTATCTTGATGCAAGGGGCTTTGAAGAGTTGCTTCAACATCTTGCGGAGACTGACAGCTCAAGAAGAGGTGCTCCTCCTGCAGCTATGTCGTTTGTGAATAGTCTGCCTCTTGTGACAATCAATAAGGAACACGTGAAGCATGATGACTTAACTTGTGCAATTTGCAAGGAGGGCTTATTTATTGGCACTGAAGTTAACCAGCTTCCTTGTTTTCATCTATATCACCCTTCCTGTATTTTGCCATGGCTGAGTACCCGGAATTCATGCCCTCTTTGTAGGTTTGAGTTGCCAACTGATGACAAAGACTATGAGGAGAAAAGAAACCATAGCAATAGAATGAGGGTCCGTGAGATTCAGCAGCAAGATGCAAGCGAAGACAGTTCCTCTGATGTCTCAGATGGAGCTGCTGAAGCAGGTGAATTTGGCCGTGGTGCAACCCAGCAAAGAGAGGTCGTACAAATGGATCCTACCTCAAGCAGCTCTGAGGGAGAGGGCAGCAGGAGGGGATGGTTTTTTCTTGCTGCTGCTGCTCCAATTGTCGGTCTTGTTGGTATAGTTCTCGTATTTTGGCTCGGAAACTCTCAAGGGAGTGGAGCATCAACCCGTCATTGCGACTTAACTGACAGAGGACTGAATCAAATAAATGTCAGTGGCTTATCTGCTCCCAACCAAAGGGGTAACAGAAGCCGGAGATGGTGGTCTTTTTTCTAATGTTCAACTGTTGAGCCTAACACAGTAGTTCGCATGAAGCGGATATTTTTAAGGAAATAGTTGTAAGGTAATGTTTTGTACTAGTGCGGGAGTTGAATTGGCAAAGGTTTCAGAATATTTGCAACGATGGTCCAAGCTACTGTGTGATTGCCATTTCCGAGTTCAATAACCAGCAAATGGTGATACTAATTTTTGCCGCACTTTGAATGCTGAAGACTTGGGGTTGGTTTCTTTTTGGAATGATGCATCTGAATTTGGTTAATTTTGAATTGTGTTGTGTATCAGTGAAGTGATTAGTAGTATGACAGATTATGTAAAGAAAGAAGAAGAGACAAGCGTTGCATTTGTAATATGATTGGGTTGGATTGCAACACTCCATTAATCCACTTCTAATCTAATTCACTCACTCCTACTTTCATTGTATATTTAAGACCTCAGACAATTGCAATTCTTGGTAAAGTATATATTATATCTTTTATTTTTTCCAACAAAAGCAAATAAATTGTTTTTATATCAATTTATTTAGACAAGTAATTAATAATGTTGATGTAATTGTTTTTATAACACATTTGCCATAGGCTTTGCATTCTCTATAAGGCTTTAACATATGTAGCCCTAAAAAATTGACATTTTTAAAAATAATTTTCAAAATGGTTAATTTTTACTTATAAAAAAAATAAAATATATTGACATTTTTAAAAATAATTTTCAAAATGGTTAATTTTTAATTAAAAAAAAATGTATAAACAGCTTATAAACATATTATGAACACAACACAGACTATAAACAATTTGTTTATTTCTTTATTTTTTTTGGAAAATACAATAAACAATTTATAAAGAAATCAAATATGATCCTTGAGTTAAAAATTAGTCCTTTTATAATTATGTATTGATCATATTAAAATGCGTTGCCAGGGAGTTATGAAAAATCCATTGAAGTCATTACACCAAAATTCAGTAAACCAGGATATTGGCTATTGCATCGAATTAACCATTCTAAGATCATTATTTAAAACCCACAGGAGTTATTAACAATCAAATTAATATAAGCACCTTAAGCTTACATATTAGAATTACAATATGGGTTTATAAGAATTCTTGAATTTGTCTGATAACTAATTGACAACTCTCGTCCAAGAAAATTGGATTTTTACGTAACCTGACTATTCACATCAACGGGGAAGAAAATCACAGAGGTCTGTGTCAGCACATTTTTCATGCTCAGAAGAGTATGTTGATATAAAGAACAATCCATGCAGCCATCGAGAAAATTGCGAATATATGAACCCAGAATAGAACAGCAGCGGCATCTCTTCCGCAACCTCTGAGATTCGCAACGGCACCTGAGGACCATGAACCAAATTCTAAGTAAATAATCCTATTCCCAATATATTAAGCGTTCCCTAGGGAAAGAAAGAGGAAATCACCTGAAAGGACAGATGTCGGCATTGTATGCTGAAGTAGTAGGACAAACTTGAACATTTTATCACCGGGGGGAATGAAACCAAGCTTATCTGCCAACGTAACAATGCCGAGCCCAACAGGAGGCACCAACACTAACCTACCAAAAATAATAGCTGCAGTTGTCCGTACACCAAGCTTAGAACTTCCAGGCCCTGCAGGTGAAACCAGGAGCTGTCAGCTTACAACATAAGAAAATAAGGGAAAATTATGTGTAGCCGATAATGGAAAGATGATCCTTACCATCGACAAGATTGCCTCCTAAAGCCAGCAAAATGCATGGAACCATAGCCTCCCTGATCACCACAAGAAAACCTTTAAAGAATGAATTAAAACTGAATAACACATAGAGACACTTTTAGAAGACCAAAACCTAATATATCAATTGTATTTGTATATAGTATACTTTGTGAGACTTAAATTCATAATATCTAGCAGTTTTTTTACATTGAATTCTTTCATCTCTAACATGTCAGTGAGCCTGTCAGCAGCAAAAATCCAAAAAAAAAAAAAAAAAAAATGCAGACATAATGTATATACTCAAATTCAGAAAATTAACCATTAAAACATTAGCAAGGAAGAGAACAAGAAAAAAGTATGTATCTCTTCGATATGATAAGTGTACACGGGCATACCCGAGAATGTTGCAACTGTCAGTAAAAAAGTAAAGTGGAGCATCAGTAGTGAAGATCAATTTCTTCAAAAATGGTATTGCACCAATAAACATCGCTAGAACCTGCATTCAAAAATTGATTACTGAATTAACAAGGAGAACATTCTGAATCCTGCTACATAACTTGAACCAAAACACAGCAAACCAACTAATTCAATTGTTAACCAATCAGAAGTTCTCGTTGGATGGTAACAACAAATTGGGTGTTCTAGGCTATCAGCGTCAAAGTTGAGAAGTTAGATATTAACGTAATCATACATAGAGAATGAATCTCTTATTAGGTTATATAAGCTGGTCTGAACATAATATCACATCTTCAGTACAAGATTCAGGGGAACCAGAAGCAACTGAACTTTCTGATAAACCATTTTTTACCAACACATGAGACACAATAGATGAAGGACACCATAAAATCAGAGTAAAATGGATCGGAGATTAATTACTGAAGCAATGATAGGGGGTTGAAGAAGCTGCTTAAGTTTTAACTTCTCATATAAAAACACCAAAAATCTTTTAATCTGCAAAAAGCAAGAGACACAAATTAGACAAATAATGTATAGATGCAGAACAATTAACATGATGAAGCAACAATATCATATTGAATATAAATAATAAATCAGCAAAAGCTCCACTTCCATGGTGATTTGTTTTGAATTTTAGAACTGGATTCAAGTTACCAAAACTCTCTAAATACTGAGAGTATATTGCTAAAACATTAGGAACACCAAATTTTTCTTTTTCAACTCAGTGACACATGTAGCAACTAATGCTAAATACTGTTGATGATGCAAATAGAAGTTTGCAATATGAATCTGAGGATAGAGTTCTATTTCGTAGGTGGTAAATAAATAGAAGGTTTCTATTCATGATTCAGTGGACAGATACAATTATAAAAAATGGCCCAGTATAAACATTGTGCCATTGTGTTGTGATAGATATGCAAAAGAGTAGGAGATACTGGAGGTGAAATTATACTTAAATGAACAATCACATAGGCCTCTATTAGTCTATTAAGCAGTCAATTGGATAAGCATGTTAAGAAATTATACAGAAGATTGAATGCATGACGCACTCACAAGTCACAAGGAATTCTCAAGTCATCATACAGAACATATATGCCCCTAGCGTATTCTCACCTTTGCTTGATTTGAAATGTTTGAATCTACTTGTACATCCTCCTGGGCAAGCAGAGGAACTTGCTCAGAAGAAGCATCTTTTGGAGGATTCTTGATTGGAAGATTTCCATCCTCTACATCAAAGGAACCTTCAGGAGGAGGTGCCAACATATGAAATACGTATGTGTATAGGATTATAGCGCCAACCTGGCATGAAAAATTCAAAACTCAAATTCTCAATTTCTGGTGTTCCATTATATGTAGCAAAGTTAATCCCTAAAGACCATAGGACAAGTTCAAAAAATATAAAAAAGTACATTTATCCATGTATCAGAGCAACAAAACCTACTAAAAAAATTATATTCACATACATGGTTCATGCTGAAAGAAATGTGCGTGAGTTTCAAGTTACAGAAATATTACAGTATATGCAGCATACAAAGACAGTTACTCAAAAGATCAAAATCATATTTTTATGTATCAGACACAATTCCAATACCAAGCAATAAAAATTCTAGAAGATGCTCAACACTTACCCACTGGCCGAATGAGATATAAGCAGTTCCATCCACGCTGCATTTTTCTGAGTCACCGAAAGGATTGGATTTATCTCTACACAATGCTGCAATCAGGACAAGTGGCACATTCCCAATGTTCCCTGAATTCAAATACAACTGTAGTTCAGTATGTAAAAACTTAATATGATTCAAAGTTATTGTTAAGTTCACAATTTCATGAGAGTTAATCAATTTCAAGAGCATGGCTACAGAAATTAAATTAGCATAAAGGAAGTGCGCACATGGTTGATATCAACATTTTGGTATGCTCTTTCACAACAAAAACATTTTCAGACGAAGTAGCTCTCACCTATTCCAATTTGTATGATTGTGAACTTGAAAAATGGGTATGGTGGGCGGATAATTTTTGCAACAATGTAGCCTATTAATGAGCCAGATAAGGCACCCAGAACAACATTTACAGGAATAAACCACCTGCAATGATCAAAAGAAGTTCTTGAATCCAAAAGACTGTAAAAATTTAATTCAAATCTAAACAAAAAAGGAAAGATAAATATGAACAGTTACCACTCCAGCATTTTCTGCAAAGTTACAGCTTGCCCAAGTTGAGAAAATATCAAACAAGGAAGCAAAAGTGTAAAAACCAACTGCAAAACAAAGAAAAATTAAAACAAAATAAATTACTATTTCTATAAAAATTAAATAAAGATTGTGGTAACTTTGAAAAGACTGAAAAAAGAAAAGTAAGGATTGGTAGTTCAGTTACCCCATTAAGGAGTTTTCTTCCACTAGCTGGCAGTATGTCAACATACTTGGAAGCCATAAGAAAACCCATAAAGCAAACTGTGAAAACTTTTGCTACCGGTAATACGGCAATTTTGATCGTGCCGACCACTGATTGTCCGGCCGCCTGATTTTCCATGGAGGAAGTTACTGCAGATAGAATCCTTTCCATGGAGGAATATATCTTTAACTTGAAATAGTCCAAAACCTTCACGCATTCATCAAACTCTACTTAAAACCGCAGATTCTTCCACTGCGAACGACAAATGACAACATAATAACAATCATGAATTTTGTATTGAAAATTTGAGGAGAGAAAAAAAAAACTTACAAAATCAAGAATCTGAACAGAAATCAATTGAATAGATCCAACAGCAGCGTCAAAATCTTGAATAGAAAACCAGAAGAAGAAAAAAAAGTATGCTCTTATATCTCCCCCAATTTCACGGAATAAAGCTCTTCAATTACTCTTCCAAGCCAGTTCTGTATTAGAATTATAATTATAACAGGAATCAAACACTGAATCCAAACAGGAAAAGGAAACAGATGTTCTATTACAATATGGATACTTTTCGAATAATAAAAAAGACATCTAAAAACCAAATTCACATGAACTTCCAGATTTTATTATTCTTAAAAAAAAAAAGAAGAAAATAAGAAAATGATGATTCACAGAAAAGAGACATAAAAATGGATATACTAACAGTTGTAGTCACATGAAAACGAAGAGAAGAGAGAAGCGTAGAAACGAAACGTTTCTTGGTAAATTTGAACTCTTATTCTTCTACCTCCTTCTTCCTTCTTTCCGCTTCCAACGTTTCTGTTAAGCTTTGTAAAACTTAATAAATAAATAAATTATTTAATTTCGAATGAAAAAATACAACTTTTTTTTTTAAAAAAAAAATTATAGTAAATTAGTCTGAATTGGAGTTTCAGTTAGCTCGAAGCATTGGTGAGGTTGGCTGGTTGTTGTGAAAATATAAATAAATATATATAGTGAGAGCGAAGAGAAGAGAAGGTAGCAAGGAATGCAAATGAAACTGTATGTATGTAAACATTCAGAACATCGCGTGTCAACACGCTCTTCCCATTTTTTATTTTTTATTTTGTTAATAATGGAGAATTTTGTGTTGTTTTCTTCATCCCGGTTTAATTTTTTTTAAGAATAACGGAAATGGAAATTGATGTGGACCTACACTTCTCTTTCTTAGGAATTTTCCTTCGCTCTTCGTATTGCAACATTTCGTAATTAGTATTTTTTTTTTTGGAAAACCAAAATTGTAATAGATGTATGTTTAATAGATTCTATTTTAATAAAATAAAATTTACAATTATATCCTCAAAATTTTGACATTAATTAATTGTTTTATTATTGTGTTTTATTTCCACACCGCTATTTTCGACACCGTCGCTTAGACGTTGCCATGGGCCGGTTCGGTCCGGCAGGCCCGCCTGAACCGGCCGGTTGTTGAACCAGTCCGGCCCATCGAAAAACTGTAATCGCCGGAAACGTAACTTGAACGGGCCCATCGAAAAAATTTTGGAACCAGAACCGTGGGGAACCACGAACCGGACTTAAACCGCCGGTTCCACCTCTCAAAACCGTCGATTTCGCCTTCCAAACCACCGGTTCCGCCTTCCGAACCGCTAGTTAACCAGCCCGCTACCGAACCGGTGGTTAACCACGAACCGCCAGTTCACCAAACTGGTTCCGATTCCACTCCTCTTGAACCAACATCATTAACCTTAACGAAAGAACAATTTTTTTTCTGATAAAAAAAATTTTAAGTCCCAATTTCACGTAAATGAAAGTTTTACAAAAAGAAAAAATTAGAAATATATGCAAGTTTTGATGAATTTTTGAGATTGGTAGATAAGAAAGTGAAAGAAAAAGGGGAATTGTACATGCAAATGAGAGTCACAAGAGACAGGATCGAAATTTCTTGTATAGGTGATTGATGTCATCCGTTAAATTATATACCAATACAAATGGACGAACATTTTTTATTATGCTAATGTCACTAATCTATATCTGTACTCTGATGGATCCATTTCTTTATTTTATTCTCTTTCTTTAGAAAATAAACTTTTCTTTATATTTTGGCAAAAAAAAATATATTTATTTCTTCTCATGTGGATGCCATAACACAATCATTAATAGTTTTTGGAAATGATATATTGCAACGTGAATGGTGTTATGGAATAACATGTGTAGAACGACAAAACAAAACAATTAACTAAAGGCAAATAACTATTTCATCCTTGTAGTTTTTTATACTTCCAAAATTACATTGGCATTTGTCTCATTCCAATTAACCATTTTAAGAGCAATTGGTTATTTCAGCGGTGATTAACTGTTTAAATATATAGTCTACCTATTTAACCATGCAACATTTAGATGGTTATAAACTACACAATTGTTTAGCAATGTCAGTCCCAACGTGTTAAATTTGTGGATGATATAGGGTATTTATTTTGTTATAAACATTGTTTATCGATATCATTTAATTAGTTTAGATATTTTTCATCGTGTACTTAAAAATTGAGTTTGAAATAGATTAGATAAATAGATTAAACTGATCCAAAATTTCATTTTTATTTTTTAAAAGTTGTTATAAAGATGAGATAGTCAATTTAAATGCATATTTAGAATTCTAATTGTCATATATTGTTGGAGCTTGAGAAAGAAGAAGAATGAGTAACCAGTTTCTAACTACTATTTATATAATTTTTAGGGATCATTTGAAAAAGATTAAATGTAACATAATAGAAATATAAAAGATGATTTTTAAAGAGTTTAAAAATACAATAGATCACATTGAAAAGAAATTATGGAAACCGTAAGCAAACAGTTATGTATTTGGACAATTTTTAAAAATTTCTCCAAACATCCTAAGGTTTCGGAAATTTGGATAATTGTAGAGAAGTTGAATACAACCAAACCAAACTGTAAAAAAATAAAACAAAAATTTAAAAAGAAAAAAAAGGGTTAAGAAAGGTAATTGGACATGGATGGCTTTTCATCATTCAGGAAAGGTAGTTGGCAAACGGCAATCAAATCAAGTGATTTTCAATTAGATTTAGGACGCGTGGCTCTGCTCACCAAACACGCATTATACTATTAGTTTTTATCTCCAAAATATCCTAACTTTTGTTTTTAAACTAATTTAGGATAATAAATTACTTTCAAAAAGATATGTTATCATCTCTCAAATAATTTTTTGTTGGTACTAATTATAATAATAATAATAATATATTTTATTATAATACTATTAAATATATTATTATTATTATTATTATTATTATTATTATTATTATTATTAAAACTATTATTAATTTTCAAACTCAATCAAATTAAAAATACCATTTAAAAGAGGATACACAACACCACTAAATTTGTCAAAATAATATCTCACAAAAGAAGAGGAACATTTCTTAAATCAAATGAAATTGAAAAGATTTACCATCATCCACTAATTAATTATTATTATTATTATTATTATTATTATTATTATTATTATTATTATTATTATTATTATTATTATTATTATTATTATTATTATTATTATTATTATTATTATACTCAATGACTTCATTTAATATATTAGATTTTTTATTTTCCTAAAAAAAAATTGATAAATTGAAAAGATTTTTGGGGGCTGATTTGGTGGGTTTGTTTTGGCTTAGAGAAGCTGCTAAATTTTTAATTTTTTATAAGAAAAAAACTAGCTGCTAAACAATTGATGGTCCTCCTCGAATTGGGGAAAATAAAAAGCATAGATTTTGTTACTTATTGAAAATTATAAAATGATGATAATGTTAATAATACATGTCATAGTGTTTAAGCTTTAATAGAGTTTTTTTTTTTTTTGTTTATTATTACTCCACGACAGTGTCAGAATTTATATCTATTTTTATGATGGTATGACTAATTTCTGTATGCACTTAGGAGAAAAAAGTTGGATTAAAAAATATTTTTACCTCATATTAGATTGAACTTAATATTTGGAGACTAAATTTCTAATTCTAATAGAGGTCTTTTGATTAAACAGGACAGTGGGTTTTGCTTGAAAAAAAATTAACTCCTCGTTTGAAATAATTATTAAAATTGTCGAAAGTTTTACTAAAAGGGTTTCCAAATCTCTTCAACCAAATTTATATCTGTATCTAAGTTGTTAAAATTTGAAATGAACATAACTCATGAATTTAATTTAATATAAATTCTGGACCAAATCATAATTTAATATCAAGACTTTTCCTTGAAAATGGACTAAATGAGTCCGGAAATAGTTCAAACTGAGTCAAATTGATTAAAATTATGCAAACTTTTTATTTTGTTTTGGTTCACATTTAAACAAATTAGAACATAATAAAGTGGGGTAAGAGTGATTAAGATTTCAACTAACAGTGGCAGAGGTCACAGAGGCAGGTTCAAAAAAATTAAAAGGTTAATTAACTTCTAATAATTGGAGTCTTGTAGGTGATAATGTTTTAAAATAAGCGAGTTATTAAGCTTGAAAATGATTGACAAGGACATTCAGCTAGATTGAGGAACGGGAGTAGGTGCACCTCTGATTAATTAGATTGAGCAACCAGTTTTTCCATTCATAAATATTTAGCTATTCAAAAATTACGATCCAACGATACAGTTTCTGATCGTGATCATTAATTGTTATTCAAAATAAATTCAAGTATTATGCAAATAATAAATACTTGGATATAAAACCTTCAAATCAGAAACCTACAAATACGTGGCGGCCATTGCTCAATTTCAGATGCAGAAGGAACAAAGAAACTGCCTTTAGCTTCTGCTCAAGATGCGAAATTTCCTCCTACTTCTGTGTCTTCGTCTACTTTATAGTATTATTCCACCATTGATGACTACTCTGTACTCTTGTTTGTTTTCTTTTACTAGTGGTATGTTATTCTTGGCATTATGCTTAATCTGGCACTACACGGCGTCGTATTGTCATTAACATTGGCAAGTTATTATGCCCCACATGAAACTAGTGAATTTGTGTAAGATTACTTTCATTAAGAACTTTGTGAGTTTTTGCAATTACACCATAATCTTAATTTTTTTCCAAAGCACATTCTAACATCAAATGGTAATTTTGGATCAAACACATTATATTATTTTTTCCCATTAAATTTTTCACTATTCCCATTCTAACTCACTCCACCATTTTATATATAATAAAATAACATAAAAATAATGGTGTTGCTAATAGTGTTACGTCATCATATCTGGTGTAATGCTTAATTTAAAAAAAAAAAAAAAATTGGTGTAATACTATTCACAACACCAAATTTGGTGTGATATTTGTGCTAAGTTTGACCAACTTACATCATTTTTAAAAAAAAAAAAAAAATAGAAATTTGGTGTAAAAAATCCTCTCCAATTGTTGTGGATGCGTTTTGTGAATAGTGTTACACCAAATTTTGTGTTGCACTATTCACAGACCATTACTATTTAGGGTGCATTATATTATTATTTTTAAGTTCTGTATTTTAATAAATTGTATTGAGATAAAAAAAAATACTACATTAAAGAGAGAAAAATATAAAAGAATATTTTTTATATATTAAAATTAGTAATAATTGTTAGAGTGATTTTACACTATTTTGATCTGAGTAATTTTTACTTAGAAGTTATGGAAAATTTTCTAGTTATTGAATCCAAAGACAAAGATAAGAATAAGTAAGAAAGAAAAAAGTTATTTATTATTAATTGAATTATTTATAATGTTCGGAAACATGTTTATGAATAAAATATTTTAATTATTTTTTATAAAATTACGATTGTTTTATCTGAATGTTCTAAATTTATTGAATTTCGAGTCGAGCTTAATGTTTAAACATGTTCAAAACGAACATGAGCCGAACTTAAATTTAACAAAATTCAAACAAGCTAATCTCAAGCAATCAATTGTTGAGCTTAACTGCTCTCTAAACCAACAATGCAAAATTACAGCCGCCCTATATTTTATATCAAACTCATATATATAAAAATAATGAATGATTTGTCTTTCCTAATATATTTTTCAATAAAGATAATGATATATTTATGATTTAGTTTTTGTTTTGAAAGAAGATTATTATGCTTTATTTATAGCACAGAGAAAGCAGATTGTTTGGCTAAATATTTAGTTTAATCAAAATTTTAAAAATTATTATTTTTAATTTCTCCTTATGCGTTGTCATTCAATTGAAACTTGTAAATCATGAATTACAAAACAACTCAATACAGTATGAAAATTTGGTACCTTAATTTGCAACATAACTTTTTATTGGCTCATTTTCTTTTTTTGGAAAATTGATTTTGGCGTCTTAAAATATTATCATATAAATATTTCCATATATGCAACGTTTTTATGGGTGACGTTTTAAGTAAAGGTGAATTATTTGTACTTTCAATGTCGACATGTCGAAACAGCGACGAGCATATGTGTGACGTTTTAAGTAAAGGGGCAATTATTTGTACTTTCAATGTCCACGTGTCGAATAGCGACGAGCCAAAAAATTTCGGCATTGCTGTCAGCCACGTGTCACCTAAATGACACCATAATTACGCTGCTGTTTTGACAATAAATTGTTCCAACAGTATTGACATTGGATAGGGCTTATGATCTAAAGCCCAAATGAGACCCATGAATTATTTTGCTCACCAAACGGCTTCAACAGGTACTACTGCCAACCCTCATTGCTAGACACCAGAGTGCTTTTCTCAAAAATAGACTCATTTCAGACAATATTCTGGTTGCACATGAAGTGATGCACTATTTGAAGAACAAGAATGGAAAGGTAACGAGATGGCTATTAAACTTGATGTTAGCAAGGCCTGCGAATGTGTGGAATGGTCCTTCCTCCAGATGATGTTGCAAAAAATGGGTTTCCATGAGATGTGGATAAAATGAATTATGGCATGTGTCTCGACGGTTACTTACTCAGTTAGACATAATGGTGGGAGATTCGGTTGCATTCAACCATCTAGAGGACTACAGCAAGGGGACCCGCTTTTACCGCTTCTCTTCTTAATTTGTTCCATAGGACTTTCATACTTGAATGAGGATAACTATCTGAGAGCAGACACTTTTAACAAGTCCATCAATTTCAACAAGTTGGCTATTTTCTTTCCTATGAACACAAGCAGGCAAACCAAGGCCCGGATTGCAAGGAGATTAGGGATTGAGAAAATTGATTGGGCAAGACAAGTACCTTCGGCTTCCGGTTGTGATCAGTAAATCAAAGAGACACTTTGATGGAGATAAAAGAAAAGATTAAAAATAAGCTTGCAGATTGGAAAGAGAAATGCCTATCCCACGCCGAGAAAGAAACATTGATCAAAGCAATTATTTCAGCAATCCCAATCTACACTTTCTCATGTTTTAAGCTCCCAAAGTCCCTTACCGATGAAATCAACAGTTGGTGGCCAACTTCAGGTGGGGACAAAAGAAGGAAGAACCAAGAACGAATGGATTGCTTGGAAGAAAACTTATGCGCACAAGCAATATGGGGGACTAGGCTTCAAAGATTGGGAAGCTTTCAACCTAGCTATCCAAGCGAGAATTTGTGGTTTCATGTCCGGCAAGGTTGATGTTTTTGCAATTGTCTTCTATCATTTTATCAATTTTAGAAGCATTTTTCAGATTTAGATCATCACTGTTTGAAGCAATTTCAAGCATAGCTTGTAATAAATCCTTTTCTGCTGACCCTTGCCCTTTCTTTCGTCGACTGTTTACAATTTCAAGTATCAGTGTATCTACTTCTTTCTGCAATCTCCGTATTTGCTTATTGCTCTTTGTAGGAAGAAATCTACACAAAATTCCAGTTCATTAACAATGCTAATCCAATTCGACAAACTAAATTCTTAATTTGATTTTAATTAAGAGGACAGTTTTTACTTAAAGTTTGTGATCTCAAAACGTAAATTTTAACATAGCTTCTTGTAAAGCCTTCGACTTTACAAAGATTTGCTTGCCTTGGGAATTTAGAGATAATATCTGCTGCTACAATCTTCAAATCCATATCTACACTTATATCTGCAACTCCTCCATTACTTTCAATTTGGGTCGCCCATCTTCTAATCATGGCTGTCGTACATTCCTCCATTAACCCCAACATATGCTATATTTCAAATTAAAATCCAAATCAAAACCCATGAATTTATAGATACAGAAATGCTAAATGATTCAGATTGATTGAAGGGGAAAAATATTGAGGAAGAAATGAGGAGCAATGAGCTTCTTCTGATGAGCCCAATAAGGTCCATAAGATCTTATAATCCCCTGGCCGACAAGGGGTTCCATAGACTTGGAGAGATAGGTGGGTTTACCCAAATCCAAAGATTTATGGAGGTTCATCGCTTTCATCAACTCCGGATGCCCCACACACAAATGCTGCTTATTCATGGTAGAGTACAAGTACAGTGGTCCTGTATATAAAACGGCATAGTTTATTTTTTTTATAAGACTAGCAAATATTTTGTACCTAGATGAACACATTAGGTTACACATACCATACTGTTGCGCCCATTGTTGGAGGTATGGCGTGAATCGCGTGATGGAAGAAACCCAAGCACTGTGAGGAATAGAAACATGATGAGCATCCGGTTTTGGAGTTATGGAATTTTTGATTGAATGTTGCCATAGAAGAAATGAGGTTTTGGCCCTTTAATTCCTTGTTTTTGAAGCATAGAACGAATCCTTATTGACTTCAACCACATAACATCACATATTCTTGCCCAAAAAATACATAATCCAACTATTATCACTGACCAAAACACATGCTGCTGCAAAAACCTTCCATCTCTCTCTCTCTCTCTCTCTGCAACACCTTCTTCTTTCTCAATTCGTGTTTATTCTAAGCTGGGGGCAATTGGCGAAATGGGAAATGGTGTTGAACTCGAAATGCCTCATATGTCGTATCTGAAAGATACAGATTCTTTTATCATCTTCTTTCACACGTGTACATGAATGGATAATTTCCTGACAATACCCAAACTTTTGGAGTCGGATAAAGGACGATGAAGGCTGGGCTCCGATTCACTCTGCAGCCAACCAGCATTATTGGTAATGTGCCAATTCTTGAGATTATCTTAAGCAAATGTATACGATTGTAGTTTAATGTGATCCAATCAATTTTATATTCTCAAATCATTAATTCAACTTATTCCATTTAATGTAATAAGAGTTGACTGCATCTACGAAACATAAACCAATCTTATAGTGAAACAAATAAGGTTCTAATTAGTGCAAAATTACACTCCTTAAGGAGTAATTAAACTTAAAATTTAATGTTCCAATACATCAGATTTCACCAACCCAAAAGCTTGTCAAAGTAATTTGGATTGGGATCAGATTAATTGCCATTCACTTTGGTTACAAGCAATCTAATCCCATGTTGAGGTACTAATACCATCTGATTTACAGGCCAATGTCGATACTCTGGAGACACAGCAAAATTGAAATTTGATACAAGTAAAGAAACCACAATTTTCAGCTGCAGGGTTGCAAATGTCTGCCCAATGCACAATCGGTTGCCGAAACCAAAGGGAACAAACAATTGGGGATACTTACAAGCTTCCGCCATGCTGCCGGAAAATCTCTCTGGCCTGAATTCATTAGTGTCGGGACCCCAATTCTCCAAATCTCGGTGCAATATTGGAATAAATACCCAAATATTGGTCCCTTTTGGTACTGTTATATTACCCAATTTCATATCGGAAAATACTTCTCGCGTTGCTAAAACCCCTGGACCATAGAGTCTAAGGGTCTCTTGAATCACCATATTCAGCTGAAAATTCGAGTTAGAATTACATCATTTGAACACGAAAATGGTAAATTTCATTACAGAAAAACAGAGTTCGATATTCAATTACCGTTTTCAACTGACGAAGCTTGTCGAGATCTAACAAGCATTCTCTGATTTTGTCACCGCAAGTGTTCAGAATTTCAGTTCGAATACGCTGCTGCCACTCGGGATATAATGCAAGCAACATCAAGCACCATGAAGCTGTAAGAGCAGTAGTCTCATGACCTGCGAAGTAGATGTTTTTGCAATTGTCTACTATGATTTTATCAATTTTATAAGCATTTTTCAGATTCAGATCATCAGTTTTTGAAGCATTTTCAAGCATAGCTTGTAATAAATCCTTTTCTGTTGACCCTGCTTGCCCTTTCTTTCGTCGACTGTTTACAATTTCCAGAATCAGTGTCTCTACTGCTTTTTGCAATCTCCATATTAGCTTATTGCTCTTTGTAGGAAGAACTCTACACAATTTCAGTTCAATAACAATACTAATCCAATAATTCTTAATAATGGAAATAATTAATTATATTCTGAAAGAGAAAACTGGGTTTACCTAGAGTGTAAGATCCCAAAAAGTATATTTTGTTTAGACATGGATTCTTGTAAAGTCTTCAACTTTTCGAAGATTTGCTTGCCTTGAGAATAAGAACTACCAAAACAAGCTTTAGAGATAATATCTGCTGCTACAATTTTCAAATCCTGATCTACTCTTATATCTGCAATTCCTCCATTACTTTCGATTTGGGTCTCCCATATTCTAATCATGGCTGTTGTACATTCTTCCATTAACCCCAACATATGCTACATTTCAAATAGTAATCCAAACCCATAAATTTACATATACAGAAATGCTATAAAATAATAAAAACAGAGAGCACATATGACATACCTTAGCTTTATTAAGGAAGAATTCAGGAGCAATGAGCTTCCTCTGATGAGCCCAATAAGGTCCATTAGCCCTTATAATACCCTCGCCGATAAGGGGTTCCATAGACTTGGAATTATAGGTAGGTTTACCCAAATCCATGGATTTATTAAGGTTCATTGCTTTAATCAACTCCGGATCCCCCACATACAGATGCTGCTGATTCATGACGGAGTACAGGTACACTGGCCCTGTTTATAAAATTGTACTAAAAATAAGTAAAAAAAGACTAACAAATTTTCTGTGTTTAGATGAGATTAACACATACCGTATTGCTGCGCCCATTTTTGAAGGTGAGGCGAGATAGAGGAAACCCAAGCACTGTGAGAAATAGAAGAACCATGAGCATCTGGTTGTGTGAAATTTGATTGGATGGTTTTGATTTGTTGGAAGTTGCCAAAGAAGAAATGAGGATTGGGGCCTTTAATTCCTTGTTTTAAAAGCAGAGAACGAATCCTTCTTGGCTTTAACCACATAACTTGCCATATTTTTGCCCATAAAATACATAACCCAACTATTATCACTGACCAAAACACATTTGCTGCTGCTGCAAAACCTTCCATCTCTCTGCAAACCCTTTTTTCTTTCTTCTCTTTCAATTTGTGTCTGTCTGATTTGGTTTTGAAATGGCCAGGAAGTAGTAACTGAAGGTGCAAATATTTGTCATTTCGTCATGATTACGTCTTTCATACGTGTACAACATTGACAGGGGGTCCTCAACTGTAGTAGTAATCCATTTTAATATTATTTTATAACTTGTTGTCACATTTTTTTCTCTGCCGCCCAGCTCGTCTAGTGTTATACAGTAAATTTTACACTTAAGTTACTAATCTCAAATATGTTAAATTAGGAATATAAATTGTATTTATTTATAATTATTTATTATTTAATTTTAAAAATGTATATTTACTTTTTTTTTTAATTCGAGGGATAAATTAGTAAATGTACATTTACTTATTTGACATGGACTTCTCAATTGATTAAATTTCCTATTTTTTTTTTAAAAACTATGAATTAGGTAATATTTAAATTAAGTTAAATTAAATAAAAAAAACCCATGTTTAACAAGAGTAATTAAAGTAGTGATAAGTAGTCCGATAGTTAAAACAATAAATATTATTTTTTTATAATATTTATTTTAGTAGATTTTAGAGGTCAGATTAACATAAAATTCTTAATGTTTAACTGATAGGGATTGCATTCCACAATCAATAATTTCTTCTAGCCCTTGATCCAAGATATAAAATGAAAAAAATTGAGTTTTTAAATGATAAAATCTCATTATTATAACTTGAGTTATGCAAGCCAACAAGTTGATCAAAATATGAAACTTATAAGATATTAGATTTAAGTATTACAATATCATATCTTCTTCAACAATACCTTCATATATTTTTTGTCTTTCTTTAGTACAAAAAGACGCGGCTATGACTAGATCAAAGCACCATACCAAAAGGTACAATATAAGATGACTATGAACATGGTACAGGTATATTGTTTATCAGCCGTTTATCATCCAGTTTCGGCGAATGTTGAAAATTTAGTTTTAATCAACTTATATTTTATAAGCAAATTAACTTTGATAAACAATCCCCAAATGCATCAACTATTTTGAGAATAAGAAAAATTTTAACCCAACGAATTATTTGGCTAATCATATATCTAACAATTAAATGCCAAATAGTAAATATCAAATATTTGGGTGAAATGATCTTTTACAATGAGCAATAGCAGCCTGAATAGAGTTATCAGTAGCAGAGATTTTAGAGTTGGCATTGACAAATTTTTGGTGAAGTGGAGAGGACTTTGTAGAAACAGGGCAACTTTTTGCTTTTCTATCTTTACGGCCACGGCTTGTAGAAATATTCATGGCTTCTAAGAGTATTCCTTTAACTGCATCAAACTTCAATTCTAGCTTGTTATTCTTTCCTGATGAACCTTTTTCTATTATCGTCCTGTTATTGCAAGCCAAGAAAGGCTCATCACATAATTTGTCCTTGTAGAGTGAACCATTTGCCTGTGAAGCTTTCAGAAATGATGCTACTAATGTTTTCAGTTTTAATGTTTCACGAAATTTGATGAAGAATTTCATCATGAAACCGCTGTTCATTTTTGTTGTAGTTAGTAGCTTTGATGCTTTTCTTGTGCCACTGCTTCCAAACAAGAATTTAACACATATTAATACCATGTGATGAGTTATGAGTAATACGTATTTATTATCAAAATTCCAAAGTTAAAACCAAATATCCAATCCACACAATTTTAGAATAATAAGTTAGAATGCATATAAGCATGTAGAATGAGACGCTAAACCAATTAAACAAATTTTGCATTCAAAAATTCGAATCAAATACTAATCAAAGTTTATCAAATACTAATCAATTGTAAACAAATAAAATTATGTTGGAAAAATCGGACTTTAAACATTTAAAAATTAACAAAATAGATATAACAAATGCAATGTAGGATTTAAAAAAAAAAAACTAGCAGATTACTCAAAGCTGACAACTATTTTAAAAAGAAAACCAAAAGACCGATTCAAAGAGAGCTAACAAACCTTTTACTTGTCAACAAACTTCTGAAACCTGACAAAGACTCAAACCCAAAACAATTTGGAAGTAATTTTCAGTCAACTTTCTCATCTCTTAGTTCACACTTCATATATCTACTGTAAATTAATTATTTATCTTCAAAAAAATTTAAAAATGAGAAATCAAATAAAACGACCTTAGCGCGTTCAAATAAGACAAATACCTGCTCTGTACGAGCTCCAAATTACTAATCTCCGTTGAACGGTCGTCGATTTCCGAATTCGATACTTTGAAACTGGAAATGAATGTATCGACGAAGCGGTTACCGGCCTTGCTTTCATTAAGCCTGGAATACTCTTCCGGCGACTTCCGTTGACTCTCCGACCAGGAACTGAAAGTGAAAGTGGAAGATGAGGACGATGACGACGAAGACGATTTACAGGAAGTCATATAAGATTCCGTCGTAGTTTTTATATCATCCGGAAGAGGAACGCAGGAGGTTGAAAACGAAATACGCAACTCCATTTCCTCATCACCATCAAAATCATCGGCGCCGCCATTATTCAGGCGGACATGCGCAGGTTGAAGCGAGATTTCAATATAATCATCATCGGCATCGCTATCAGAGAAAATAGCAAGAGGAGAAGAAGAAGAATTGGAAAAAGAGAAACTCTCTTCCAAATCTGGATCTCGACATTGAATGTTTTTGGGTTCCATATGAAGAAACAAATTAAATTAATCAATTAAAATGTAAATATATAAACAAAAAAGAGAGAGATTAAGGAATAATTAAAGAACAATAATAAGATTCAGGCTAAAAACGATAAATGTAATCAGAGTTGTTAGAAGAGTGTTTATTCGGACGCATGTGCATGGTGTGTTTGGTGATCAGAGAGGTTCCTCAGCCTAAGCTACTTTATATATATACTCTTAAGTCATAGTAATTTCTTGCCTAACTTTAAAGCAGGGAGGAATTCTACTTCCTCTTTCGCGTTCGGAAATGCTCGTTTTTCCTGATATGGAGTCAACTAAACAAAATATTTGTTTTTTTTTTTTTTGAAAATTGCCATTTTCTCTTTCAATTTTATCATATTTAACAATTTTATGAAAAAGTTTTTATTTGGTTAAATGGTTTGATCCTTTCATTTATTTTAACCTCTTTTCTTCCTTTGGAAAAAGATCAAATTAATCTTAGGCTTATTATATTAAGAAAAATTTATGATTTTCTCCTTATGTTTTGACATATTTAACATTGTTCTCCCCATATTTTTTAAAACGAATGATTTTCTTCCCATGTTTTAATTTCGTCGAACGATTTTGCTCTTCCATCAGAAAGTCAACAATTTTCTATTAAAAAGGTCACTTTTATAATTATTTTAATAAATTAAAAAATTTTAAAAATAAATTTGTTTATTCTGCTTAAAAAATTTATTTAAAAAACAAATTTTCAAGTTGATAATATCAAGTTTTATCTCAAGTAAAAAAAAATTGGAATTATGAAATTGAATTTTAATTTTTTTAAAAAAAGGAAAGTTGTATTTTAGTGTTAATTATATTTAATTAATGGAAATTAATAAGTCATAAACCTCTTCCGTGAATCAATATTCTGCCTCCTAACTAACTAGATCATAGAAGCCCATACAGCCAAACCCATATTACGCTTCCAGATTTTGTTGGTCGTTTGTCTTTTCTTGCGAGGGACAATGACACCTTACCCATAACCAATCACTGTAGCTAATTTTGCTGAGCCAGCCATTACGCTTAGAAGAATTCAAAAAATCATAACTTATTTTTTACAACAATTTGAAGTCGACAAATTTAATGATGCCCTTCTAGAAATGCATACATATCCATATATAGATTACTATATAATAAGGAAATCAGGAAATTTAGGATCCATAGTTTCTGCCAGAAGAAAGGAGAAAAGAATGATATCTTATTTAGTTTTCCTTGATTTATTTTGTTTGTTCATTCCCTTTTGTGGTTTGAATGTTTGGGGATTGTCCCTTTCTGTGTTTTGTTGATGGTAGAGTTAGATCTACTATTTCTTAGCTTATCTTATAACGTTTCTTTTAGTTTTTAACTCTTTTATTTAGTGATAAGCTCTTTTAGAACTTAAAATTGGTTCCAGCAAGGTTAATTTCAGATGGACTTATAAGTTTGAAAATTATGTATCAGTGGAAGATTGTTTCATCTCTTGTTTAACTTTTGTTTGGAAGATATCAAGAGTATCACAATTGTTGGGTTAAAAATCATAATTGGCCAAGTACAGAATATCTTGCAATGAGATTAAAGAATAAATAAAATTAATGCGGAAGCACATCATACCTAATTCCATAACGTCGCAATAGAAATACCAGATTTCTTCCCATCTAACCTTGATAGCTATCCTTTGATGGAGCCAATTGTATGACTGTAAAGAAATTGGGAAAAAAGATGGAATCGGAAGAACTCTTATCTTGGCTTTTCTTTCTTCTTTGTAAACCTAAAAACAAAAAAAAAAAAAAAAAAAAAAAAACAATTTTCTGCCAAAAATTTCCCCCTTTATTCTAATACTTAATCCCACCTTTAATTATCATCAAATCTTTAA
>CANUEY010026686.1:0-13178 GCA_948099555.1 Croton setiger
CCCACAGGTTTGATTTAATAATTAGAATGGTTCGATTCAAATAAATCATGGTTCGATTCAAATAGTCTGAAGGGTAGATTTGTCATTTTGAAAAAAAAAAGGTTTACTTTAACCGTTGACTAACGGTCAAAGGACCTCAGAGTACAATTTCCAAAAGTTAGGGACTATTTGATACAATTTTAGAAATAGAAGGACCTACGAGTCTATTAGGCTAAATCTCAGGGATCCAATAGTAATTACACCTTTATAGAAATACACTAATTAGTTCTTAAGTATAACTCTGTTTGTTATAATTTTTGTTTAAACTCTATAAAAAGGTATTAATAGTCATTGAGTAAGTAGTTAATTATATAAAATTTTAGACACTCAGTAATTAGTTATGTTTGATAAAAAAAATTATGTAAAAGTTCAAGGAGTAAGTAGTTCATTTTATTAAATCATAGGAACCAAACATTTAGAACAAATATGTCTTTTATCTATAGACTAATTGCAAAAACAATAAAATTCTAACGGAGTGTATTCCAAAAACTTAATAGTTAATTTTATAAAATTTCAATTAGTTAAATATATTCTAATACTAATTTTACCAAACACATGTCAATTATATTAACTCTTCTAAAATTAAAATAGAAGCATAATTAAAGAAATCAATTAACATGATTATTTAGATAAATTTAATTATAAAAAATAAGTAATAAAAATATAGTAAACCTATCTCCCATTATTTTTATTTAAATAAAAAAAAGCGCAAGCGCAATTTATGGATTAGTTTACAGGTCATAATGGAAATGGAATATTTGAGAAAAATAAAAATTGATGTGGTAATAAACTAGGATAGGATTATTATTATGTGGAAAATAGGAAAATCTATTATTTGACTTTTGCGGCAGACTCGAATTTGTAGGTTGGGAATTTTGATTTCAGGTAAAATTAAAATTTAGGAAGTAATTACAAAAGGAATTTGAAGTATATTGGTTGTGTTGAAGGATGAAAAGATGAGTTCACATGCATTCATTGTATACGTCAAATGTAAAGAAGAGAATAATATTTTTTTTTTTTAAAATAAAAACTGCAGATATTTCATTGAGTATTGCTTAGGAAGAGGTACATCAAGATATTGAACAACACTTAGAAAAGAAATCTAGAACTGAAATCTTGTATAAGAAAACTAACATAATGTTTAAAGGTACAGACATAGTTAATAGAGCACAAATGGAATCTGCTTCCGAACACTCCATTTGGTGGCGACCTTTGACCACAAATCAATGATCCAACGATGTGACGAGTTCCACTAAAAATTCCCAAAAGCAATGTCAGATCTATTATTTTCCCTCCATAAAACAGCTCATCTCCATTGACCAACCTAAATACCAATCTTGTAAATCTCTTTATGGACAAACAGAAGTCCAACTAAAACATGTGAATCTAGAACATATCCAAAACAAAGGGACAAAGCCCTAAAAGAGTCCTCCCACCACATGAAAACAACACCAAAAGCATAAAACCAACAAAAGAAACTAAAACATGGAGATGGCTACCATCCGTGGTAGGCATAAATCACCAATCCTAAGAGAAGCTTTTTTTCAGAGAAGAGATGACTAAGATAGTATACTTATTTACACCTTAACTTTTGCCTTGGTATAATACTTATTCTTTTTTGAAATTTGCTATCCCGTAAGTCCAATTCATTGGGATACCAAATTGACGGGTTAGTGTGACCTTATCCATGCGGTTATCACTCTTCGAATAGGAATTACTCAAGCCTAGTTCGAAACCCATGAAGCCTCAATCTAGAATCAAATCAATTCAAGCATTATTCTAAGCCTAATAACTTGAATTATATACCGTTCTAACATCTTTACAAGTCCAATGTCACAGTTTCTTGAGTTCGTATATCTCTTTTAATCTCAATTACATTCTCCCTAAAATTGTGAATTTTTTCAAGTCAAATTACTTGTGAATTGGATTTCAAATGAAATTAGAAAATAAAATCAGCTCAAAGAAGACTTAATTAAACTAAATAAGACAGATTAGACCAGAAGTCAAATCTAATTAGCGCCACCTTAGTAACTCAAAGACCAACTAAGATTTGTTACGTAGAAGTCAACATTCAATGAATTCAATGAAATTCTCAATAAATCAAATACACTAAACACTTATAAGTGTTACATAATAAAAGTGGACTCACTGAAAAATTGAGTTCATCCAGATAGCGGAAAATTGTTGCTAAGTTGTCACCTGACAATAAGAGTTATCGAAAATTAGTCATAAACTAGTTGGATACCCATTGTATAGTTGTAGCCAAAAATATTCTTTTGGCAGTTATTTTAAATTTTGTAAATTAAAGAGTTATAAACATCCTTTTTCTCTATTATTATTTTCAATTTATTCTTTTACTTATTATTTTAATTTTGTTGGTTGTATCGGCATATATCTTTTTTTCTTTTGATTTTTAACATCTAAAAGTTAGCATAATTCAAATCGTCCGTCAAAATTTTGTAAAAAAAATTGGAGATTTTTTATTTTAATAACTTGCATGAGGATTTTTTTTTTAATATATAAATAAACAAAGTTAAATAATAAGGGTATTAGTTACCCTTACCTTTTTTTTTTCATAGTTTTACAAAGCCCAAACTTAACTTGGATTACGATAAGGCCCAAACCAAACACCAAAAGCTTTGGTTCGGTCGATTTTTCATCTTCTAAAATGACATAGCAGAAACTTATATGCCTGTTCTATGTTCTGCTTTCAGACTCTCATCCCTCTCAAAATCCTCTACTCCTGTAAAACCTCAGGTATGTTCCTCCACCTCTCTCTTGCTCTTCTTACCTTTTTGACATGGCTTAGTCGAAATATAATATTTTTCAAAGGGAAAAAAATGCAAAATTAGGGCTAGAGATTGACCATACTTGCTCTTGTTCTCCAAACTGTAGCTAAAAACTAGGTTTTAGTGTAAATTTATTTATTTTTTTTAGAAAATTTATTCCATCACTCATTATTAGTGGATTTTGATTATGTAAAAATGCCGGTTGTTATTCTGTTAGCTTGTTTGAATTTAAGATGATTGAGTTGGAGTTGTTAAAGAAAATTGAAAAATGATGTCGTTTTGTTGAGGATTCCAGTTTTAGAATGCAGAGGAAGGAAATGATGAGAGGGTATTGTGAAAATAATGAAGAGAGGGTTATGGTTTATCGTAAAAGTCCCATAATAGTTTGATCTTGCAGGGACAAAATATTGAACGAGGAAAGTTTGTAATTCAAGTTCTGAAAAGTGGCACCTGAAAATTAATTAGGGCATGCCACTATATAAAAGTTCTGTACATGAACTGGGTCAGTCTTTGAATGCAAATAGCTTAAACTCCAGTTGGATCCAAAGAGAGAGCAGCTAACCCAAACATGCTTTGCTTAGAGACATTTTTCAAAATAGTGAAATTACTGGCTAACCTACTTTAGTTTTGCAAATTCTATCAGTTCTTTTAGCATTTTGCTTAAGTATGATGAATTCCATAATATGTAAACTAACAAACTGTGGATTAATTTTAGGAATTCATTTGTTGCAAACATGCGTTTAGTGTTTTGTTTTTGCCTTTGTGTATCTGTTGATCAGGATAAATTTGTTTTCTAGGTTAATGTCTGAAAATAACTTATTCTTGAATGCATATATATAATTATGCTTCACCATGTCTAGGTGCATTATATAGGTGTTTGGAGAACAAGATTAGTGCTGAGATTGCATAGACATTTGCCATTGATCCCCGTAAGATTAAGATGTCTGCAACAACTACTTCGTCTGGTGTGCCAACAACTGGTACAAAGGCCTCTATATTTGCTGCAAAGTCTGGGTTTGTCATACCAAAAAACAAACTCTCGGGTTCACTGGTTCCCATCTTCAGAGGAGGTAAAAAGTCAGGAAGCAGTGAAGTAGCCAATGAAGAAGGCACCAACCAAGTGCCGAGGAAAACAAAATGGGGCCCTGATCCAACGCAAGATACTTCTGTTAGAAGGGGAAGAGCAGTAGCTTATCAGGTGATTTGGGGTTTTCCTTGATAGTAATGCATCATCTCTTTTTTAAATATAGTATCAATGTAGATAAAATACACTTGCATGTCTATTGGCTATTGCCTTCAATCATAAAATTTCAATTTTCAATTGTGAATATATGGATTTCCATTAAGTATTTCAAATTTAAAATGGGTTGGCGGGATTATAGCCCTGGTTTTTTCGGAGGAACGTATTTCTCAGTTGGAAGCAATTGAAGATTGCCTTTTCCCATTGGGTGCTAAAATGTCAGTGTCTTCCCTGTGAATGGCTCACATGGAAGCTTCCCGTTCCAGGTGCCACTAAGTGATATACAAATTTTGGGCAGACTCGAGTGGATCAAATTACTCAACAGCTGAAGTCTGGAACTGTAGAACCTGGCGGAATTCAATCCTCTCAAGTACTTGGTCAGCATGCAGAATCCAAGTCATCCAATTCTTCAATTGACGTGGAGGTAATATATAGACAAATGCATTCTTTTTTGTAATTGAAGTATACTTGGTCCTTTCTATTAGACAGTATTTTTCTGTGTACTGACAATGGAATTTGTTGGGGAAAGGATTTGGAACTTTTGAAGCTTGAAAGGCGGGAGGCCATAGGTATGTTATCAAATTTTCTCAGTTCATGCGTTCCTTGGAGATCATAATGCTGGCAGTGTGTTAACCATTCATTTAATTTTTGTCTGAGTGCCTAAGCATTGATGTTTTGCTATTGTGTATGTTTAAATGATCTAAGATTTCTACCAAGTGCATTTTTGGTTGATTTCTCTCACTGGATGGTTGGGTAGAATGACAGAATCAAAAAAGATTTCAGGAAGGGAGAGAGTGAGGGGCAAGAGGAAGAAAAAATACATGAAAACAACTCAGGGTTTTATCCAAATCATAGTTTCAATACTAGAAACTGAGGAGATGCAGTTGACTAGAAACCATTAGCTCAATTGAATAATTTGATCACCAAAAATTAGAATTCAAGCACTCACAATGTTCATCAGTTTGAAGATTGAGTATTTATGCTAGCTGCTATATGTGGAATCATCATCATTATCATTGTCATTACTTTGATTTTCCAGGTGAAATACTCAAACTCAATCCAAGCTACAAGGCTCCACCTGATTATGTGCCTTTAATGAAAGAGGCTACTGTTCCTATTCCTGTATGTCAAGTTCGTATGCTTGGTTCTCGCTCTTTCTGTATTTTGTAATTGTTCTAATTAACAAAAAGAAATTGTGTTCTTTCCATTGCATAAAAGAAGTTTTCTGCCTTTTGTTTTTGCAATGAATAGATAGAGTTTGTATTTTATGCAACTGTCACTGAATGGAGGTCTAAGTGGGGACTTTTGGGTACACTGCATAAATGTGCTTTGAATGAATTTTCTCGTCTTTTATTATATGTTAGGGTCTATTGTGATATTAAACATTTTTTAGAATCACAAGTCATATTTTTGTGTCACAACACCAGTACGTAACAATCATGAGGAGCAAATTACATATATTGAGAATGATTCCGCATGAGGTTTTGATTGGGATATGATTTGGGGTCATGAAATTTTGTACACAAACATTTTGTTTATTCTTAGTTTATTGCTGTTTGTGTTTTTAATCAAGATTAGGCATTGCTGATGGATGACAAGTTATATTGCTGTGCAGGTCAAAGACCATCCTGGATACAATTTTCTTGGTTTGATATTTGGGTCTGGCGGAGAGACATTGAAGCGACTAGAAAAGGTGAATTTGTAAGATTTCAGGCTTCCCAAATCCTTGTGGGGAAGAAAAGGGATGGGAATTTTCATTTTTGTTAGTTGTATTTCAGTGATTCTTATTTATTATTATTGTGTTTCAGGAAACTGGGGCCAAAATACAAGTATGTGGTACCAAAGCAAATACAGGAGAGAAGGTAGGTCATATGCTTACAATCTGTTTAAGAGAAAGTAGAGGGTGTTGCAAATGGTGTGGAAGAAAGATAATTGAGAGCTTTAATCTTTCTCATGATGCTGTTTGGGGAACATGGGAAAGACTAGGGAGAGAAAATTGGCAATTGAAAAAATTAGAATATTTAAAATGAAAATGTTAAAAGTAAATTACAAATTTTATACTTTCTTCATTCATCTTTCACCTGCTTCCAAAACAATACTTGGGTGTGAAAGTGAAACCTTTCTCTTAAAGATATTTGAGAGTTCTTTTTCCTCTTACCCATTCCTTGGGATTTTTATCATCCTTTATAGAAAAATACAAATTTCTTTATCTAAATCTCATTCTTCCCCAGGTGGAATTTTTTCCGGAAAAGTATGAGACTCATGTCCCTTATGATGAGTTGAATGTACATGTGTCGGCTGACACATTTGATAAAGTTGATGCAGCAGTTCCCCTAATTGAAGTGCTAGTTACTTCAGTAACGGTGAGTTGAAATATTCTGAACATTACTAAATCAATAATAGCTAATTGTTATGGTTTTTTTTTTTTACCAATAATTATTATGTTCATTTCTGTTAAATCCTCAGTTGAAAGTATTTTATTATTTGCTTTTATGTAATTAAAAATTATTATTAAATATTTTGCAGGAGAACTTGATGTCTGGAAATAATGCAGCTATTCTAAATAAGGATGCATTTAATCCTTCTATAGTGCCAACTGGTGATCAGGGAGTGACTCAATCTGCCGTTGGACCTTCTCAAACTCCTCAACAAGGACAGTTTCAATACCAAGGTCCACAGTTACCCACAACTATCTCAGCTCAGGCTCCAGGTCATCCTCCCCTACTCTTCACTCCTCTGCAGAATTCCTCTGGTCCAGTTCATATAAATCCTCGACCAATATACTCATCACATATGAATCCTACATCCATGCCTTCATTTTTTGGGCCTCGGCCAATTCCAGCATTTGGATTCAGTTCAGTTAATCCAAATACACCTCATCCTTCCAGACCACAACTTCCATTGCAAGTTCCAGGCTGTCCATATCCACCGAGAAATTTTCCCATGCCTGCTGCTCATCAGCCTTCAGCTGCTCAACCTAATGTTTTTGCGTCACACCCATTCTCTAGTAACCCAGCTCCGCAGCCTCCATCTTCAATTGCTGGGCCATTGTTGCCTTCATTAGGTGTTCCACCTGGACCACAATCCAACAGACCATTGACACCTATTGGGAGCTCATCTGCGTGGCCTACAGCTTCTGCTGGCGATCCATCATCTCTGGGTGCAGGTAACTTTGGTCAAACAGTTTCCTTGCAAGTGGGTCGACCCTTGGTTCAAACACCAAACTTTCTCCCCTCAAATGTCCAGTTGGCGCCTTCTGCTATCAATTTTTCAAGGAATCCCACTGAAGCCCCAAATGCTGCTGCTGTACTGCCACCTCAAGTGGGTTCAACTGCACCTTTCCAGTCTTCTCCTGCAGTAATGACCGGTACATTTTCACCTCATTCAACGATAAACCTTGTATCTGGAAATACGCCAATTTCTTCTCCTATAACATCCATGCTGCAACCGACTTTGGCTCCCATAAGACCATCAACAATAGCTGGTCCGAAGCCACTGCTGTCGGGCCCCAGCAATTTTACTTTTCAATCTCATCATTTACAGAATCCATCAATTCCTAGGTCAAGCAGTCAGTTCATTGCTCAGGATTCTCCACATGCCAGACCATTGATGCAACCATCACCACCTCAAGTGCCCTCTTTCAGGTTGACTATGCCGAATTCAATTCCTTCACCTGGTATGAATTTGTTTCTAAGATCACAGTTAGGCAGTCAGATGGGTCAAAATCAGGCCAATCCCTTTGGTGGCACTTCAATTCCCCCTACAGTCCCACCATTTGCAAATGCTGCTCCAACAATGCTTCCATCTCGAAATTTCAATTCAGCCCCACAATTGCCTGATTTGGCAGGTCCTTTTCCTCCCCTTCAAGTTCGGCAAAACTATCCGGCTCAAATGACTGCCCGAGCCAATTTCATGGGTCCAAGTCAACCATCTAGTAGAAGTCAGTCCTTCCCATCTGGTCCTGGAGGACATCAAATTTACGATCCATTTTCGCCCACCTCTGTTCCTATCAAACACCAACAGCAAGGAGGTAATTTGATGAAGGGAAGAAAACCAGAGGCTGATCCTGAGTATGAAGATTTGATGGCGTCTGTTGGTATAAAGTGAGTATCTTTAGAATGAATTGGCTCACACTTCAAAATATTTTACGCTCCAAGTCACTGGTACTCGTTCTTTTTTTTTTCCCCTCTTAATTGTAACTTTAGATGAGAAGTGCTGTTTTCTGCTCGTTATTTATTGCTTACAAGTTTAAAGTAAATGGACTTTTAAGTTCCTAATTATAGATTTTATTTTGGATTTTCTATTCATTCCTGAACCCAATGTTGTTGAAGGATGACTAATTGGCGGTCGAGAAGAAATCAGTTTTATTGATAAAATTGAATTGAGAACAACTAGTTAAATTCTTAAAATTTATTTGAAAACTTGAAATTCATTTATTTTATGTACGGTTTCAATAAAATTGAAAGCTGAATGCTCTGTTTATTAGGGTGAGTGAAACATATTCAAGATGGTCTTGCATAATTTTTAGACCTGTCCCTGTATTTTTAAGCCATAAAAAATAAAGTTACATCTTATTAATTAAGTCCCATTTTACAGGACAAAATAATACCGGGTTCTATGATATATATATATATATATATTTTTTTTTTTAGAAAATTTAGAGGATTGTTGAAACTAGCATATTGGAAAATCAGTCGGCCACAATAACCATGAGTGACTACGATTTTCTCAATACCGAAAAGGAGTTTAAGAATTATTACATATGGGACTATAGAAATGTATTCAATGGTAAAAAAAAAAAAAGGATTTGATTGAATATTGACGAGTCAAAGCTTCCAATATAATAAAAGAAAATGAATTGAATTGATTATAATTTTTTAGAATTATATATTTTAAAAAATATTGAATAGTCTATTAAATAAAATAAATTATACTATTGAAATTAATTAAATAATATTCAATGAATAAATAAACATATAATTTTTTGTTAAAAATATCTTTCATTAATTGATTATGAGTTTATTATTAAATATAAATAGCTATAAAATAAGAATTTGATTAATTGATTGCAAAGTTTAATGGGCTAAAAATAGTAAGATAGCTATTTAATTTGATTAATTGATTAGAAAGTTTGATCCATTTGGTATTTGAGCCTAGTTGGGATAATTTTCTTAAAAAATTTTTTGTTTAAAAGATGATACAGATTTTGAAAGTTTTAGAGGATAATAACTGGGTAGTAAGCTGACGGGTAGACATTTGGAACATTAAATCTTTTAGTAGGGCTTCACAGTTAAAGTTTTAAAATTTTCTTTTAAACAAAATTATTTTTAAAAAAAAAAATGGAAAATTTGTTTCTTAGATATTCTTCTTTCTCTTCTATCTCATTTTCACAACACAACAAAAAACCTATTCATACCCAAGAATAATAATAGAAAATTTTCATAATCAATTGATAACCGTAAAATTCTAAAAATTGCAAAAAATTAAATTTACCAAATCAAAACCATTGATTTTCTCAAAACTGATTATATAATAATCAAAACTGAAGAAAATGATATATCACTTTTAAAATCACATGAAACTATTATTTTCTTTCTAAAAAATCTCTTAAAAAACATATAAAAAAGGATATAGGTTTATCCATCTTGGTAACAAAAAAAAAGTTTTCATTCTTTGTGTCTTAACAAATGATAGACATGATAATTTTAAGTTTAGCTGAATCTAGTCTTTGTCAAGGAGCAATTTCTTTATTATCTGAATTTCAAAATCCATTACAAAACAATCTATTTTAATTTTACATCAACAAAAAGTTTTAATACTATAAAAAAGGAAAAATCCTATTTTTATAAATAGATTTTTCAAAAGTAAACTCTGTTATTCAAAATTGTATTAAATGGAATGATATACCATTCCTCATGAATGGATCTTAGAAGGAACCGCTACTTTTATAATTTCTGAAAATTCAAAACCAAATATAAATATAAGACAAATTACATAATATACAGATAACAAAGTAAACATAAGTTTTGAAGACATTGTTCTGGAAGACATTTGGATGCCTGTACAAAGTACTATAGAAAATTTAAAATCTACCTTCAATTATTTATGTGAAATCTAGGTACTCTCATTCAAATCTATTTAGTACTTTTTTTCAAAATGTTAACTTTTTCACAAACATTCCTCATCAAGTTTATAAAAGACCTGTTGAAAAAGAACATTCACCAACTTCACTTTCTTTTTTAGCTATAATGAACAACACTAAAAATGAGTCAAACATTATTGAAAAAGAATTTAAAATTGATAAAAAATGTTACATAAAGATTTTTATAGTTCTTAAACTACACAAAAATAAGAATGATGTTTCAAAAATTTCCTTAAAATCAGAAATGAAATTTAAAATAAATTTTATGATTTTATTTTAAGAGAAAAGGTTTATATTTTATTTTTTGATTGATTTGAAATGTTTATTATTCTTTTAAAAATAAAAAATAAATCAATCTTATTACCATTCATAGCAAAACTCCTGATACGAGAAAAATCCAATGATGTTGAGAAAAAATCACAAAATAATGATGTTGAGAAAAATTCATAAAATATCACAAAATAATGATGTTGAGAAAACTTTCAAAAATATCATTCAACAAAATAATTTCGTAAAAGTTCATTTTATACAATTGCAAAACAATTAACTAGAATAGAAAAATCACAAACCCCACTATGGTATTTATAAAAGAAATGATAAATTCAAATCACTTGTTTTCAAACCATTTCATGTCTAAAAACAAGTCAAAAATTGTGTGTAGATAACCAATCAGAATTTTTATAAGTATTAAAAACCTTAAAATAACAAAGGAGAAAGTAGTAGTTTTACTCCTCAAAGCATAAAAGATACACTTGAGGTTGATAATCATTTTAGAACACAACACAAACTCTAATAGTGATAATGAATCTCAAATAAATATTGAAAATCCCACAATAAATAGACTTGATAGACAAATCGTTCAAATTGCCCCTGATCTAGGTATATAAAATAGATCAAACATTTTATACTAAACAATATTCAGCGCATACTCAATATTCTTCAACAAATGACCATGACATCCAGTACCTACAAAACCCAAACCAATACTCATGACCGAGCTATTGCTGAAATCCTTATCACAGGATTTTCAGGACAGCTCAAAGGATGGTAAGATTTTCATATTACCACTCATAAGCAGTTGGATATTTTAAATGTTATCCAAATCACAGAAACTGGAGAACCTATCCTAGATAAAATGGAAAATACCATCCTCGATGTTGTTGCTACATTAATACAAGCAATCAACCTTCATTTCATAAACGCTGAATTTCTTTTGTCTAAAAAAGACTTATAAAATAACTCTTAAAAATATTTGAATCAAAACTACAAGAACCTTCTACGTCATCTCTCATTCCTAATAAACATATAATTTAATAAAAATTTTAAATAGAAAATATAAGAAAACAAAACCTTTGTAAATCTTAATTCCCTCCAAGAAGAAATTAAGAATGTTAAAATATAACTCAAACTCTTAAAAGAAAAGCAGTAAAATGATTCATAAATTCTTCAATCTCTTCTTTCAAAATTCACAGAAGATAATTTTGATTCAGAAAATGAAAATGAAAATAAAATCCTTGAAAACTTCAAAACTGTCTCTATAAATTTTCTCTGTATCTTAAGAACAATAACTTCAAGAAAATATTTGATAAAAATTAAAATTGATTTTTTTTAATGATTTTCAACTTGAAACAATTGATTTATTTGGTATAAGAATTGATTTAAATTGTATTAAATAATGACTTATTCCTAAAAAATATCTTGACAAAACAAAAGAAAAACTTTCAATTGCGAAAGTGGATTATATTCAATAAAATAAATTTTATAACAACTTAAAATATTAATCACAATGTCATCCTAGTGACTCCATTCATTATCTTAATTAATCCCTATCAAATAAACTATGATGGAATATCATTCAAATACAGAAAAAATAATTTTCATTTTCATTTAAGAATCCGAAAACCAAAAATTTAAATAATTTAAAAGCAAATTCAATTCATCAAAACCAAATTTATTGTCTTATAAAAACTATAGAAAAACATTTCCAATTTCTAAAACAACATGTTATTCGTTTCAAAATTTAAAAACAATTAGAAAATAATTTTATAAAAAAAAACTCTAATTTCAAGTTAAAAAAAAATTTGTTTTGATTTACTAAATTTTTTTTGGAACAGAAAACAGATTTACCATATAAAGAAAGATTTTCAGAAAAACAAATTTCTACAAAAGCTAGACTTATTCAAATGAATAGCAAATTAGAACAATATTGTAAAAAAGAAATTCACGATTTAGAATCCCAAAAATCAATAACTAAATCAAGATTTCCATGGAGTTGTGTGCCTTCTATGTCAGCAAAATTTCTGATGTAGAATGAGAAACTTCAAGACTTGTCATAAAGTACAAGCCTGTAAATAAAGCTCTAAAATGAATTAGGTACTCTATTCCAAACAAAAAAGATCTCCTTCAAAAACTAAATCATTCTTTGATATTTTCAAAGTTTGACATGAAATTAGGATTTTGGCAAATCCAAATTCATCCTGAACATAGGTATAAAATTGCTTTTACTATCCCTTTTGGCTAATATGAATGGACAGTTATGCCTTTTGGATTAAAATATGCACATTTTGAATTTTAAAGAATAATGAATGACATTTTTAATTCTTATTCAAATTTCTGTATAATTTATATGGATGATGTTCTAATCTTTTTAGATTCAATACTTTTTATGATGTTGCAAAAAAGAATGGCCTAGCCATTTAAAAATCCAAAATTTCTTTGTTTCAAACAAAAATTCATTTCTTAGGTCATTACATTACTTAGTGAAACTCTTATAGAAAGGTATTTAGAATTCATTAATAAGTTTCCTGACAAAATCATAGACAAAATCCAACTTCAAAGGTTCTTAGGAAGTCTGAATTATATTCTAGATTTTTGTCTTAATATTCACCGTCTTGCTTCACATTGGATTGAAAATGGGATCAGAGGGATCAAAACTGCTAATTTATATTGAAGCCATCAAACCGGCCAA
>CANUEY010026756.1:0-12021 GCA_948099555.1 Croton setiger
TTAATTATAATTATTATATGTTAAATAGAGATTGTCAATTATTTTTATATTGACATTAAATGATTTTAAAGCAGAGATTTTTAGAGATTGAGTTTTAAATTATAGAAAATTAATCGGATTGAAATTAAAACTCAATTAAAACAAAGAATTAAACATTAAAGTGCATCATAACTTATATGGGTTCCTAAATTGATTTGTTGAACATGGTTGCTATGTTATGCATTATAAGAGCATCGAGTTCGAGAGCGGCACGGGGTAAGCAGCCCGAGGCCCCATCGAGCTCACAGCAGAGAGGTAACTGTTAAACCACTTATATGTATAGAGAGTTGATATGTGATATTGCTTAATATGTTATATGAAATTGTTTTTGGACCGGTAATGAAGCCCGGTCAACTGTGATATATGAAAAGTGAAATGTTCTAGTTTGATTGAATTGTTTGGACCGGTAATGAAGCCCGGTCAACCAGAGATATATGATATATGAATTGCTTTATTTGTGGTTCCTGAGTCGGTACTGAAATCCGACCAGTTGAGTTATTTGATCTGATATAGAGATATATGTGTTGTTTTCACCGGTGCTGAAATCCGGCTATATGTTTATATGAGAGATATTGCTATGAAATGTATATTGCATAAATGCATTTCCACAGGACATAATTACAAGCATTGTGATTATCATAGCCAGTGTTTGCAAATTTCACCAGAGTAAACCTACAGGTTTTTACAGAGAGGCCTACGAGTCTATATGATATAGAAAGACCTACGGGTCCTATATGGTGCAGAGTGATCTTCGGATCTTACAGAGTTGATCTTCGGATCTTACAGAGAGAGGTTTGACCGATGGTATTCCGGGTCTTCCTCATTTACTGGATCCAGTTAGAGAACCGACAGAGGTGAAATTCCCGGGGCAACACTTGGTAGATAAATCACAACTAAAGAATAGAGAAAACATGACATATAGTATTGTATGCATACAGAGATGATTTTATATGATAAATATGGCTTAAACTCATTGCTTATTGATATACTTTGATTATATTGCCTTATATGCTAATATTGTTTAAATGTGGTTTACACTTGCTGAGTATGCGACTCACCAAATCGCAATATATGTTTCAGGTCAGCAGTCCGTGTGAAATACTGAGGCTTCACTCGTCTATGCACAAGTCGTTTCAGCTGAAGCCTAGGCCTCTCTCCTCTCACAGTTCATTTGTACATGTTGCATATTTATGCTTTGTGTTGTAAGCATAATTATATATAGTTTTGACATGTAATTATATGGTGCTATGTTATATAGCCTTTTGGATAAACTGCTGTTATATCCATGTTTTGATATATGTAAAGTATGCTATGTTTATATATGCCTATAGTGCAGAGAATGACCAGATTAAGCTCAAGTAAGGTAAAAGAGAAAAAATGTCTTATACCAGAGATAGCAACATGTGACGTATGTTATGTTATAAAAAAAATGGCATGTTTTATGACATAAGAGTATAGTAAGAGGTGTTACAATAATAATAAATTCTTCTCTCCTCCCATTCCTCTCTTTTCTTTTCTTTCCTCTCTTTTCTTTTCTTTTTGTGACTATTATCGTTGGGCACCATCACCGTGAACAGTGCAAACAAAAAAAAGCAGAAAAAATTCAACTTCTTCGTCTTCTTCTTAGCCTCACCATTGACCCACCTCTAGCATTACCATCGGCTGCCGCTTGCCGACGCAATAGATTGAAGACCAAATTTTCAAATCTTCACCCTCAGCCCAAATAGAAAAAGAGAACGAAACATCACCAATAATCAAAAAATCAAACTAGAAAATTATAACAACATCAAAATTGAATCCCAAAAGAAAATTTTATTATATTTTCTTTGGTAGAAACCAAAAGAAGATCCAAATAGAACTTTAACCAAAACAGAGACTTTTGAAGATAGAGGAGGCTCGGGTCAGATATTCCTTCGAGCTAGCCAAAAAGAAAATACCATATCTACAAGGGCTGCAACTTATGGAGGTTGGCCCACCATGAAATCCAGAATTCCTCTCGAATTTGCTCTTTAAGGACAAAAACATCATCATAGCCAACAAATTAAACGGAAACAAAAAATTCTGAAGAAAGTGGAGACTCAGATTAGATATTCCTTCGAATCAAATAAGAAAGAAACCACTAGGACAACAATGGCGGCAACAGAGAGCAAAGAAAAGAATTCAAAGCTTAACGTCACCCAGCTAAAGATGCTTTTAACAGCATCTGTTCATATTATTTTTTTCAAAAGAAAATCGTAGCCTCAAAAATAGAACCAAATGGAACCTTAACCCAAACAAAAAAATTTTGAAGTTCGAACCAGACAAGGAATAAACCATCGCATCAACAATTGCTGTAACTCAAGAAGACTGCCTCGCCAAGAAATACAATATTTCTGTGACATCCCTAACCAAACCAAATGTCAATCATGATATCATTTTGAGCATAACATGTATTTTCATATTTCTCATCGCATAAACATCATTTTAAATAGAAGTTTCTTGTTGTTTAAGAAATTAATGATTTAAATATGTTATTGACTTAAGTAAAGAATGTGAATAAATTAAGTTTTAGGCTTGTTTACAGTCGGTCGACGTAAACGAAGCCTGTTTAGGGTTTTTGCTATCACGACCGATAAAACGTCAAAAACGCGGAAAATTTAAAAGAAATAAAATTGGCATTTGATGTTTTAGATATTTAAATGAATGTTGTTTGTTTTGGAACCCTAAAACTACGATGACGTTGCACGCTTTTGGCTTCGCCGAGGTTCCGGAGTCAATTTCGGGCGCTGACTGGGCTGCGAATATTTTTCGAACCCGATTTCGCCAAAACTTTAAACATTGTTTTTAATTATTATTTTATGGTTAAAAAATGAAAGAAACTGGGTTAAATAATATTGTAACGCCCTTTCTTATATTCTTACGTCAAATAACATGCCATTTTTTTTATAACATATTATTACCTTTTTTTTGTCCTGTTAACACATTTAACATAATCATACATAACCATATCATACATATCATAGCATATAAAAAAATATGTTATACAATCTCTTTTACCTTTACATCTATTTAACATGCCTTTCTCATAATTTACATATACTATAAGTCTTATAAAAGACTATTATCCAAAAGCCATATCAAACTTAACATGTTAAGTTTTACATGCCAAAATATATAATTATGCTTTACAAAACAAAGCATAAACCAAAAACTATATGCAGCATTTACAATGACGTGATGAGAGGGAGAGAGGCCTCAACTTCACTCAAACTGCAGACCTGAAACATATATTGCGATTTTGATGAGTCGCATACTCAGCAAGTGTAAACCAAAACCATATAAAGCCAACATATAAGGCAATTTATCATAACATATCAAAAACCAACGAATTCAGGTCATATTCGTCATATATAATCATATCTATAGCATAATATGCAAAATGACATGTCTTTCCTTTTTCTTTAGTTGCGATTTATCGACCAAGTGTTGCCCCGGGACTTTCACAACATAAGGTTCTCTAACTGGATCCAGTGAACATATAAGACCCGAAAAACCTTCGGCCATAGGGATCCAAAGATCAACCTTTCTCTGTAAGATCCGAAGATCACTCTGTAACATATAGGACCCGTAGGTCTTTCTATATCATATAGGACCCATAAGTCTTTCTATCAAAATATATAAAAACTATAGGTTTCTTTTGTGAAATTTGCAAACACTGACTACAATAATCACAATGGCCATATTTAAGTCCTGTGGAACTGCATTTACAAAATATACATTTCATATCATCATATCATATAATCATGTGATCGGGTTTCAGTACCGGTTTAAACAACATATACATATATCCAAAATCAGATATTATAACCCACCTGCTTGGATTTTAGTACCAACTCAGGAACCACAAACATCACAATTCATATATCAGATATCTCTAATTAACCGGGTTTCAGTATCGATCCAAATAATTCAATATAATCACATAATCTCATTTTCATATATACCAAATGATCGAGCTTTAGTATCGGTCCAAACAGTTCAATATAGCATATTTGACAATTTCACAAAGTCATTTTTAAACATATAAGTAAGTGGGATTAACACTTACCTCATTGCTGTGAGCTCTGTTGGGCCTCGGGTTGTTTACCCCATGTTGCTCGAAAACTCAATGCTCCTATAATGCATAACATAGCAATAATGTTCAATTAATCAAATCAGAAATCCATATATGCTATGATGCATGATTTAATATTTAATTCTCTGAAATAATTGAATTTTAAATTTAATCCATTTTATTTTATATGAATTTAAACTCAATCCAATTTAAAACCATTTAATAACATATCAAAAATAATTAACAAACTCTATTTATCATTTAATAATTATAATTAATCATAATTATAATTATTAAAACCAAAAATAATCTTTAATTAAACTATATAATAAATCAAATCATAATCATAATTAAAAATCTCTAACAAATATTTAATCTTTAATTTTTGGGCTTAAAACGATCTCAAAATTAATTTCTGACGTTAAAAACGGATTCAGGACGTCGAAATTAGGTTGAAAGGGTCAAAATATAATTTATAATAGTTTCTGGGTCAAAAATATAAATAAACAGAAGTTTTAGGGGCTAAAATGCAATTTTTATGAAATACAAGTGCTGGGCGCGAAATTTGCCTCAAAACGTAGAGGATTACGTCGTTTTGGCCGCTCCTCAGAATCAAAACGCAGCCCTAACCTGCGTTTCGTCCGTGTCCCACTTATCCACAACGCAGCCTCTGCCTGCGTTTTGGGTCGTCTTCTTCCTTCTCCCTCTTCTGTTTTGCCAGAAAATATGGCCTTCCAACCAACTTCCAAACGACCGTACGTCCTCCTCCAGTGGCTTTCTGGCAAGCTAAGACCAGCGTTTTCTTCCTCTTCACCCCTTCTATCGAACCATCGGAGCCAAATTCCCCCCATGCACGCTCAATTTAAAGATATAAGCTCACAAAGTAAGCTCCTCACACTGGTTCAAAACCCTGAATATTTTCTCTCTACTTTTTTCTACTGTTTTCTTCTTCTCCTTCACTTCCCAGCCATTCTCTTCACTTCCTATCACCTCTAACCTCTTTCTACAGACCTTAGGGATGCTCTGAAGGTATAAAATCAGTGGTTCTCTCTTTTTTTCCTCTTTTCTCTTTCTTTTCTTTCCTTTCTCTCTCTTTCGGGTTTGCCTCTGTTCTTTCTCTTCTCCCTCTATTCTAGATCCCTTACTCACCTTTACACCACATGCTTCAAGCCCCCAATTAACCTTTCCAGCAGCTCCTTCCTATTTTTGCACAAAAATTTATTTTTTTTCCATTTTTCCTTACACTTAAGGGCTTTCTTCTCTTCACTTCTCTTCTTTTATTTCTACCAATTCCAGCCAAAACAACACACTAGGACCAGCTTTTAAATGAATTTTTGGTGTCAAAATAATAAGTATAACACGTATCTGAAGTTTCATAAAAATCGGAATCTGAAAATTATTCGCGGTTCGGTCAGTGCCCTAATCCGACTCCAAAACCTCGACGTTTTTTGAACCGAAACTGTACAACATCGTCGTAAAATTAGGGTTCCAAAACTCTTAAAGTCATATTAATAAACATATAATAAAATCTCAAAACCATTTACTTTATATTTTACGCGTTTCCGACATTTTTCGGTCGCGCGAGCCAAAAACCCTAATTTGCTTCGTTTGTGTCTTTCGACGATAAACGAACTTAAAATATAGCTTATTTAACATATTCATTTCATCCATTATCATATTCAAATCATATAATTCTTATTTAACTTAAATATCATATCAAATAATGATGCATTATAAATGAAAATGCACGTAATGCATGAAATGACGTCGGTAATGACGTAGGTTAGGGTTTGGGGTGTCACAAATATGGTTTTGGGCAGAAACAAAGAAGGGAAAAAGTGGAAAGGGTAGATTAGGGTTTTAAGGATAATTTTAATAATTAAAGTGAAACTTGAAGTAGGAGGTTGAAAGGGGGTTATATTGTTTTGTTCCAAGAGTCATTAGGAGCTAAATGAAGATGTGAAGAGGTGGAAAAGGCTAGGAAATCAGTAGCCACAAAGCAAATACAGAAAAGAGAGGAAAAGAGAGAGAAAATAAAGAAAAGAGAAAGAAAAGAGGAAAAAAAGAAAGAAAGCTTGTGTTCTATGGGTTTTGAGTAATTCCTAAATGTGTTAGAGGAGATTAGAAGTAAAAGAGAAGGTAGAGAAAGGCTGGAAAAAATGTAAACCAGTGAAAACAATAGGATTGGAAAAAACAGAGCAGTGTGTGGGAAAGGAGAAAGAGAGAGAAAAAGAAGAAATCTAGCTTGCATAGGTAAGTTTGGGGCTTAGGGATAGCTTAAGGGTATTCCTGTGAAGAGATTGGTGGCAAGAAACGGCCGGAAAAGTTGCTGGAAGTCGGGGAGAAAAACAAGGCTTTGGGCCAGTTTCTGGGTTTCGAGGAAGAAGAAGATCAAAACGGCAGCATAGGCTGTGTTTTGATGAAATTTACCTCCTAATTACCTGAATTTGGTAAAATTACATTTTGACCCCTAAAATTTATAATTTAATGCAATTTAGTTCTTCCAACAAAGTTTTAATTATTTTCAATTTAGTCCTACCAGATTTAATTTTTGATAAATTATATTTTGACCCTTAAAGTTCTAGTGCATTTTCAATTAGGTCCTTCCGCCCAAATTGAATTTAGAAAAATTATATTTTGCCCCTAAACTTACTACCGCATTTTATTTATGCCCCTGGAAAGTTTTAAACCTTTGCAATTTAGTCCTTCCGCCCAAATTAACTTTTTGAAAACTATATTTTAACCCCAGAACTTGCTGCAAGACTTCAATTAAGCTCAGAAAACATTGAAAAACTATTCAATTAAGTCCTTTTTGCTTTAAATTGAATTTATTTTATTGTTTGGACTGATTGGCTAATAAATTAAGTTTGATAATTATAATTATTGTTAAATATGATTAATATTTAACAAATTAGATTTGATAAATAATTTTAATAGTGTTTTTAATATAGAAAATATATTATTTAAGTTAAAATTCAAAGGAAATAATATTATTTGGTAACAGAATTAAATTAATTAAAAGAGATGAATGTTTAATCATGCATCATAGAATATATGAATTGGTTATATGATAATTTGAATATTTGATATGCTTTATAATATAGGAGCATTAAGTGTTAGAGGGGGGACGGGGTAAACAACTCGAGACTCGACCTAGCTCACAGCATTGAGGTAAGTGTAAACTTATTGATTTTTGTTTGTGAATTGTGATATTGTAAAATGATGAGCATTATTGATATTGAATTGTTTGGACCAGTACTAAAATTCGGTCACTTGATTTATGTGATATTGATAATATATGATTATTGAACTGTTTGGATGGTATTGAAGCCCAGTTATTTGAATTTTTTGAATACTGAATATTGTGATTTTGGTCATTGAGTCGGTACTGAAATCCGACCATTGACTTATTGAGATTTGTTATTTAATATATATACTGTTTGGACCGGTATTGAAGCTCGGTCATTAGATTATATGAAATATTGTGATAAATGTTCATATGTCATGTCAGTGCATTCTTATAGGACTTAATTAAGGTCGTTGTGATCATTATGACTAGTATTTGCAAATTTCACAAAATAAATGTGACACCCCAAAACCCTAACCTACGTCGTTCCAACGTCATTACATGCATTATGTGCATTTTCATTAAAATGCATAATTATTTGATTTGATAATTAAGTTAAATATGGATTTTATGATTTGAATTTGATAATATATGATTTGAATATGAATAATAAGTTATGTTATAGACTCGTTTGCCGTCGAAAGACACAAACGGAGCAAATTAGAATTTTTGGCCCGAGCGACCGAAAAATGTCAGAAACGCCTAAAATATGAACCAAATGATTTTTTTTGTTTTCTTATATGTTTATTAACATAATTTTAAGAGTTTTGGAACCCTAATTTTATGACGACTTCATACAGTTTCGGTTCCGCGAAAAATGTCGAAGTTTCGGAGTCGGATTAGGGCACCGACCGAACCACGAATTATTTTCGGATTTCGATTTTTACAAAACTTCAGACACGTGCTATACGTGTTATTTTGACATCAAAAACAATTTTTAAGCTGGTGCTGGCATGTTTAAGGGGCTGAAATTTGTGAAAGAAAGAAGGAATTGAAAGAAGTTGTAAACTTAAGAGTTAAGTTAAGAAGAAAGAGAAAATTAAGTTTTTGTGTGCAAAGTGTAAGCTGCTGCTGGAAAGGGGGGTGCTTGGGACTTGGAACCGGAAGGGAATATAAAGATTAGGTGGCTGGAACAGATGGGGAAAGAGAGAAAACAAGCTAGAAAGAGAAAGAGAAGAAAAAGAGAGAGAAAGAAAGAAAAAGAAAGAGAAAAGAAGAAAAAGAGGAAAAATCTTTGATCTAACATCTTCAGTGTGTTCCTAGGGTGCTTAGGAAGAGGTTGGGAGGGGTAGAAAGTGAAGGAATCAGCTGGAAAGAGAGAGAGAAGGAGAAACCAAAAGTGAAAGAAAATCTGGGTTTTTAGACAGTGTTGAGGTTGCCACTTTGGATGCTTATATCTTCCAACTAAGTGTGCATGGGGAGATTTGGCTTTGATGGTTTGATAGAGGGTGTGTAAAAGGAAGATTTTGGTGGTCTTAGTTCACTGGAAAGCCACCGGAGGTGGCCGAACGAGCTGTCAGAAGTTGGAAGAAAAACTAGCGAAATCTGGAATTTGAGGAAAATAGTTTTGAGGTGCCAATTTTGGGAGATTATATCTAAGGATCTAGAGAATTTTTGGAATTCCAACCCGATGGTTAGATAGAGAGGGTGTAGAAGAAGAGAACGGTGGTCGTAGCTTGCTGGAAAGCCACCGGAAGAGGACGTACGGTCATCAGAAAGTTGGCTGGAGAGTCAGGTTTTTGGGCAGAAATAGAAGTTGGCTGGAGGTTGAAGGAGACCAAAACCCACGCAAGGTCTGCGTTTTGATCCCCGCAGAGGCGCGCTCTAAACGGCTAAAACAGATGGGTTTTGGTTTATAATTCATCGGCCAAAACGACGACACTTCTTGCGTTGGTGCACCCAGCACCTATATTTGGTAAAAATTGCATTTTAGCCTCTAAAGTTTATGTTTGCTTATATCTTTTACAACAAAAACTTTTATAAATTATATTTTGACCCTACCAACTTTATTTCGACGCCCTAAATCCGTTTTTGACGTCAGAAATTAATTTTGAGATTGTTTTGAGCCCAAAAATCAAAGATTAAATATTTTGTTAGAGATTTTAATTATGATTTTGGATATAATTTATTATTTGGTTTAATTAAATATTATTTTGGTTTTAATAATTATAATTATTATTAATTATAATTATTATATGATAAATAGAGTTTAATAAGTATTTTTAATATGTTATAAAATGATTTTTAAGTGGAAAAATTTTACGAATTGAGTTAAAATTCATAGAAAATTATATGAATTAAATTTTAAACTCAATTATTTCACAGAGTTAAATATTAAAGCATGCATCATAGCATATATGAATTTCTGATTTAATTAATTGAACATCATTGCTATGTTATGCATTATAGGAGCATCGAGTTCTCGAGCGGTACGAGGTAAGCAACCGGGGCCCACCTGAGTTCACAGCAGTGAGGTAAGTGCTAAACCCACTTACTTATATGTTTGCTTTTGACTTTGTGAGTTTGCGAAATATGCTATATTGAACTGTTTGGACCCGTACTGAAACCCGGTCATTTGTGATATATGAAACTGCTATTATATGCTTATATTTAATTGTTTGGACCGGTACTGAAGCCCGGTCAACTGGAAATATCTAATATATGAATTGTGATGTTTGTGGTTCCTGAGTCGGTATTGAAATCCGACCAGTTGAGTTATTTGATCTGATATTAGATATATATGTTTTTTCAGCCGGTACTGAAGCCCGGTCACATGATTATATAAAGCATGACGATATGAAATGTATGTTATATAAATGCATTTCCACATGACTTAAATATGACCGTTGTGATTATCATAACTGATGTTTGCAAATTTCATGAGAGAAATCTACGGATTTCTCTATGATTTGACAGAAAGACCTACGGGTCCTATATGATATAGAAAGACCTAAGGGTCCTATACGATGCAGAATGATCTGGGGAATACTGCATATTAGAGGTTGATCCTCGGATCCCTTTTGACCGATGTTATTCTGGTCTTATATGTTCGCTGGCCAGCTATGGTTACTGATATGTCGTGAAATTCCTGGGGCAACACTTGGTCGATAAATCACAACGAAAGAAAAAGAAAAGACATGTCTTTATGTATCTTATGCTATTGTTTGATTATATATGATATAAATTACCTGTAATCATGCAGTTTTGCTATGTTTGATAAAATGATTTATTTGTTGACTGTATATGGTTTTCGTTTGCACTTGCTGAGTATGCGACTCATCAAAATCGCAAATTGTGTTTTCAGGTCTACGGTCTGAGTGAAGTACTGAGACTTCATTAGCCTATGCACTGGTCGGTACAGCTGAAGCCTAGGCCTCTCTCCCTCACACCACGTCATTTGTAAATGTTGCATATATTTTTTGTTTTATGCTATGTTTTGTACAGCATAATTATATATTTTGGTATATGTATATTATAACATATTGTGTTTATAAGACTTTTGGTATAACAGTTTTCATATCACATGTTGGTATATATAAATATTAGTTCATAATATGATATGTATCGTATTTGACTTAATGTTTTTGTTATGTACTAAGTTAATTAGTGAAAATGACTTAGGTTAATCTGAGAGTTAAAATGTGATAAAAAAAATTGCATGTTTTATGACGTAAGGATATAAGAGAGGATGCTACAAGAAACCTACGGACTTCTATATGAATTGATGGATGGACCTTCCGGTCAAAATATTGCTACGGATGAACCTTTAGGTCAATATATTGCTACAAATGGACCTACAGTTCATATTTTGAACTGACCTATGATTCATTCAGGTCTAGTGCTTCTAATTGACCAATGAAAAATTTAGGTTTATTGTTACTGGCCAGCTATTGTCACATGCTCTGTGAAATTCTCGAGCGCAGGACTTGGCTTGATAGATCACAACAAAATTAAATGAAACTACATGTCACTTGCATTAATGTATTGTTATATTTTGATGATTAAAATAAGAATATGACCTATTGCAATTTAACGGTTGTTATGATAAAATGTCTAAAGTTTTGTTTTAAATTGTTTTAGTTTATACTTGCTGAGTATGTGACTCATCAAAATCGTAATTTATGTTTTTAGGTTTGCTTCTTAAGTGAAGTTTAGCACTTTACCAGCATATGCACAGGTCAGTTCAGCTGAAGTTTAGGTCTTTCTCCCTCCTTCCGCATCATATGTATAGTTGCATATAGATTTTGGTTTATATTATATTTTGTAATGAATAATCGTATGGTTTGACATGTAAAGTATAAATGATAAGTTATTTTGGTTTGTTGTTAATAGTTTTATATAATTTTTTAGGGGTAATTACTATTGGGTCCCTGAGGTTTGGCCTAATAGACTCGTAGGTCCCTCTATTTCTAAAATTGTATCAAATAGTCCTTAACTTTTGGAAATTGTACTCTGAGGTCCTTTGACCGTTAGTCAACGGTTAAAGTCAACGTTTTTTTTTCAAAATGACAAATCTACCCTTCAGACTATTTGAATCGAACCATTCTAATTATTAAATCAAACCTGGGGCCCAATTACTATAAATAACCATTCTAATTATTAAATCAAACCTTATTAAATCAAACATGTGGGGCCCACTTACTATAAATATGAAAAATGACAACATTAAGGCTCGAACCAGCAACCTTTAACAAGATTGCATGCATGTTAACCAACTGCACCAAACACTTTTATTATATTAGTGTGATGTGATAAAATTTTA